>JAHWFO010037919.1:2163192-2192884 GCA_023313115.1 Rhysida immarginata | reverse complement strand
CCAGAATTTACTCGTCTGGTGACTTATTGTCATCACGCATATTTCTTTAACCTTATTTTTTTATGTCTGCCGTTTTCCCACAGGTTCCTCTCGGGCCCTCAAATCGTTATTGTGAAAAAAATTATCTCATCAATTATCTCCGTTAAGGATAAGTGTAAAACCATATCCGTTCCTTAATATAAACTACGTATTAAAAATTTAAATTCAATTTTCAAACAATATAACATTTCTCTTTTTTTCAGCAATCCCAACCAAATACAAACCTTGCTGGGCAACCCCAAAGATAGGGTACCAGATTTACAAAAGTTAGGCATCCACGTCGCTCATTGTTCGCAATGTCCCATGCATTACAAAGGTCAGACCAAACGCAGTTTATCCATCAGATTCAAGGAACATCTCCGCCACAGAAGATTCGGTCGAAGCAGTCAATCAGCTATAGCCAAACATTCAATAGAGACGGGGCACGTTTTTTCCGTCGACAACTTAAAATTGTTACAATATATATATATAAATGAATTGCTGTTCGTTAGTCTCGTTAAAACTCAAAAACGGCTTGACAGATTTGAATAATTTTTTTTTGTTTTGTTTCCTCTAACACAGGCGTGGTTAAAAAAATAAACAAAAATAGGGAAAACCAACCCCTAAGAGGGGGGGGGGAAGGAGAATTGAAAATTTGTTAACACATTAACTGGTGTTGCATTGTATACTTAACACATTTACTTGTGCGGCACTACATAATTAACCATATTAACCTCTTTTAGGGAGGGGGTAACGAATTGTAGAGTATGCTATCCATGAAGCGTGATATCTCCACCATGACCTAACTAAAACCTTCCCAGGGTCCATTGGAATTACCATGAAAAATTTCATCAAGATTGGTCTAGCCATTTAGAGATGCATAGCGAACAGATAGGTCCATGTGTGTTTCTTTCTTATATAAATCTTTAGTTTAATTCCAATCTTGATGAAATTTGCAAATTTGATCTTCAAAGCAAGAAGGTCACTGTCTACATGAGATTTCGAAAAAATAATATTTATCGATAATAATTCATGGATTTAAATTCAAATTTTGGACCAAAAATATATATCTCCTGACGAACAATGCAAGGTAAAGTTTGTGCGACAACAGACTGCTCTGTTTGTTTCAACAGTAGTGATAGCAACACAGAATTCTAAAAATGATATGGCATTAAATTCAAAAATTGGAGAAAATATACCAGATTCAGCCAATGAAATAGTTATGTATGTAAGACATATTCATTAAGACATGTAAATGAATCTCAAGACTGATCATTTTGTAAACTTAACAAAAATATTTTGAGGACACACGACTTACATGCATAAATCGAGGACCACCCTCTTATAAAATATAAATTCTTCGGGCTTTCTAATTTCCTGACCATAATTTAAAGTTTCGCGTAATGTTCGTCAGCATACAGCTGGAAGGGTCTTCCTCCTCTGAGAGTCAGTGAGAAGGCGTCGGAAATTTTAACAACACATTTAATTCCTGTCCTTTGTGCTTTTCTTAGAATTGATAGTTGTTAGAATGTAACAGTTTCTTGAAAAGCTTTAAAAATGAGCAGTAAAAGGAAATAATGGAGAGTTAGCAGACTATTGAGAAACAGTGGAAAGGCGGCAGAGAAAGCAGCCCCTTCACTCGGTGCTGTATCGATTTTTCCAGCATACTGCTTCAACTAAACAAGTGGTGAGTGACCCTGTGGCCGTCAATGCAAATGTGTCAACAGAAGAAACTGCGACTGCCAGATCACACCAAGTGATGAACGCACCAGTTTTGCTTCAAGACCTCGAGAGCAGAGTGTGAATTGCAACAGTTTACCAATTAGAAAATTGATGGAAAAATTCCGCGACCTGGATTCGAACCAGGAACCCCAACTGTCATGGTCGACGCCTCTATCTATTGGGCTATCACAGACACTTGAACAGCCATGTTGTCATTAAGTTTCTTAAAGACAACCAAGTTGTCAAGAAGGAAAGCCCAATGGGAGGTGGGCACCCGGTTCACAGATCGTGAATTCCTGAAAGTTTCACAGAAAGTTTGATGAACACACAATAAAAAATAAAGAAATTAAACTGGAGCAAACACCAAATATTAGGTAAAGACTACTTGGTTGTCTTTAATTAACTTAGTGAGAGCATGGTTGTTCAGGTGTCTGCGATAGCCCAATTAGTAGAGGCGTCGACCATGATAGTCGAGGTTCCTGTTTCGAATCGAAGTCGCAGAATTTTTCTATTCATTTTTCTAATTACTATCATTTTACCTGATGCTTGGAGTTTGCTCCAGTTTAATTTCTTTATTTCCTAACAGTTTATCGATTGTTGGAATTGCAGAATACACAGACACAAACGATCATGTAAATCTATCGCCACCCAAGAAGAGAATTTTGGAATTGTGGAATTTTTAGAGAAACAAATGAATTTTTAAAGGTCAGGTCACACAAAATAGAAGAACTATAGCCATAGCCAGGGCTAAAAAAACGTCAGATCAAACTATTGTTTCATTTTCATTCTATTTCCTCCCAATTTCGTAGCCATACACATTATTCCACACATTGTTTCTCCTGCACTATGGGTAAACTCGCGCAGCTATACACAACATTCCAAAACGAACCGGGGAGAACTGTTACAGGGCCATCCATTAGGAACATTTTAAAAGTTTTTTTTCGGTTTTTCTATATGAATTTTTACAGTTTTAATGTGCTAATTTTTACTGTATATTCCCATTCAGATATGGCAAACTTTCATCAAAAAAGAGCCCGAGCAACACCGGGTATATCATCTAGTCTATCAATAAAAAACACTTGCTAGACGCTTTTGAAAGCATGGCTATCCATTAAGTATAAAGAAGGACTCTTTTTGTTGTGGTAAAAGAGCCCTTCTTTAAACTTAATTACGATTATCCACATACCTCTTTATCCTTGGTTTCAATTGTGGACATTTGCCCTTGTTTTACTTTCTCGGACAATTGCCCCAGTTATACTTTTTCGTATAATTTTGATTTACTAGAATTATCATCAGTTATAGCTATCCATAATTCCAAGAAGAACACGTATATTAAATTCCGACTTAGACCCTATTGGTGATTTCCCTCTAATTCAGTGGTGGTCTCAATTGACCAATCAATAACATTGTTTTTGATTTATTTTCTATTATTGGTCTGCTTTGTGTTTCTCTCTATATATAAACCGCTTTCTTCGGCTTTATCTGATCTCGCTATTGAAGGGTTTCTTCAAACCGTACAATATCTTCACGATTGATGACCTTTCTTTTGACCACAACCCTGTGGTGTTGAACTTTGACAATGTTGACATAAATTTCAGAGAAGAACTCATACATCACCAAGACTGGAAGCTCTACAAAGATATTCTTAAGGACTATGCTGCCATCCCGATGTTGCGTACTGTACGGAGGACATCCCATAAAGTGTTGAAGACATCACCAGATGTATTAAAGTACCATAGAAGCTAGTAACTATCCATCAGAGAATAAACCTCCTCATCGAATCCAACTCACTCCTGGAATCCAACGCCTAATTGCTGAAAGAAACAGGACCCGTAGACTATGGCAACGCTATCGTGAATCTCGGTTCAAAACCAAGTACAACAGGCTAGCGCGAAGAGTCCAAGAGGAGATAAAAGAGCTTCGCGACGCTAAATGGAATGACAAACTCAAAAGCTTGTCGGCTCGCGACAATTCCATTTGGAGTATGGTCAGAGCTTTACAGAAGAAGAAGGATAATACGCTTCCTCCACTCCGTACACCACAAGGCGACTATGTGCAAACTGATCAGGACAAGGCCCAAGTCATTGCAGATTCACTAGAAATGCAATTTGTTACCTATCATCAACAATCCCGAGAGCCAAATCGTGTCTCAGCGTGTGGAAGATGGTCTTGTCAACTTTGATGAAGTCCCGCAGCATTTAACGAAGAACAACATCGAAGGCGGAGAGATCGCCACCATCATAAGTAAACTGAAAAAGAAGAAGGCTCCAGGAAGAGACAAGGTGAGCAATAACGCCCGTATTAATCTCTCAAAGAACTTTATTGACTATCTCACCAATATCATTAGCGACTGCTGGAAATTTTCTTACTTCCCTGCATCTTGGAAACAATCTATTGTTTTGAGTATCCCCAAGCAGGGACAAAATCCAGCAGTTCCCTCGAGCTACCGACCTTTTAGTCTGCTCCCCTCAATGTCTAAAGTTTTGGAGAAAACGATCCTGGTCAGATTCCACCCAATGAAATGATCCTGTTTTGCCAATGATCTACTTCGGAAAGATCAGTTTGGTTTTCGTGCCGCCCACTCTTATCAGATGCAGATATGGAGGCTCGTAGAAGACCTGAACACCCCCTTGAACCTTTCCAGGTACTGCGAGGTGGTATTCCTCGATGTCAGAAAAACCTTTGACCAAGTGTGGCATAGGAGCCTTGTCTACAAGATGATTAGAGACGGGTTCCCTACCGATTTGATTTTGATGGTGAAATCCTTTCTTACCGACAGGTCCTACCAAGCTAAAGTTGGTGAAAATCTATCCACGCCCCATGTTGTGAAGGCCGCTGTCCCTCAAGTTCCGTCCTATTTAATTATTCTGTGCATGATTTCCCGAAACCCAAAAATTGCAATCTATATTTCTATGCTCACGATACTGCCATTATGGCATGGGCACACAAGCCGGCCTACGTTATCACTCGTCTACAGCACGCCTTGAAGATGTTCAAAGACTGGTTTAACTGCTGGAAGCTGAACCTTAATGTCGGAAAGTGTAAGGCTATGTACTTCAACAGAAAGTTCAAGCGTCCCCCAGATTCTCTTATTCTATTCAATAAGAAACTGGACTGGGTAGACAACTACAAATATCTTGGCGTTATCATCGACTCATGACTCTCGTGGAATCATCACGTGACCTACGCTCTGAACAAATCGAAGACGGCTAGGTACAGTTTCATAGCTCTCCTGGGCCGGAACAGCACTCTCAGCATCGACAATAAGTTACTTCTGTATAAGTCGATTATTCGGATCACACTCCTCTATGCCATGCCTTCGTGGGCGACTGTCTGTAGAAGCAGATGCAGCCGAGCTACAGTCATTACAGAATGTTACTCTGAGGAACATTGCCCAGCTTGACAGAAGGACTGTGAAAAACCAATCCATCCATTCAGATTTAAACAAGGTCCACATCGGAAAATTTATACAGGATCTGCTTTTGATTATGGTGCAGAAGATGAAGATCCACGACAATGGCCTAGTGACTGGAATACTGAAAAACTCAATGGATATGAATTGGCATATGAAGTATCGAAAACCGAGGCACATTCTTGACATCAACTTTGAAGACATCAACAACGTTTCTTTCCTGGGATACTGCAAGATGAGATAATCTTTTTTCTCGTTGTTCTTTTTATTTCGTTTGTATTTTTTTCTGACAATCGTCAATCTTATTTTGTTTTTTGTATAATATGGAAGACCGCTTGGGTTGGTTAGGCTTCTTGACTACCTCAGTGTATTTCATTTGGAATTTACTCTGGTTCGATGAGCTTTGTGAAAGCGCTGTTTTCGTCCCATCTGATGAAATGTACACTTCACTGTTCGATTGTCGATTGTCGATTGTCGCTTTATCTGAGCACACCACTGAACCTTTCAAGGTACTGTGGCGTGGTGTTTCTTGATGTCAGTAAGGCTTTCGATCAGGTGTGGCACAAACGGCTAATCTACAAGATGATCAGAGACGAGTTTCCTCATGATTTGATTTTGATGGTGAAATCCTTTCTTAGCGACAGGTTCTATCAAGCTAAAGTTGGCGAAAACTTCTTCACTTCCTTTACGCCGGTGTCCCACAAGGCTCTGTCGTTGGGCCCGTTTTATTTAATTATTTGTAAATGATTTCCCAAAACCAGAAAAATGTAGTTTATATTTGTATGCTGATGATACTGCCATCATGGCTTGAGCGTACCAGCCATCTCACGTTATCAGTCGTCTGCAGAACGCCTAGAAGAAATTTGAAGACTGGTTTAATTGCTGGAGCTAACCTTAACATCGGAAAATGCAAATCTGCGTACTTTAACAAAAAGCTTAAGCGTCTCCCGGATTCTCTTGTCTTATTCAATAAGAAACTCCAATGGGTCGACAATTACAGGTACCTTGGCGTTATGATCGACTCAAGACTCTGATGGAACTGTCACGTGACTTACGTTCTGAACAAAGCAAACATGGCTAAGTACAGCCTCATAGCTCTCCTGGGTGGAAACAGTGCCCTCAGCATCGACAATAAGCTGCTACTGTACAAGACGATGATTCGGACCATCCTCCTCTATGGCATGCCTGTGTGGGCAACCATATGTAAAAGTAGATGTAGTGAACTCCAGTCGTTCCAAAATGTTACCCTGAGTACTATCGCCCAGCTTGGCAGAAGGACTGTGAAAAACCAATCCAAACCACTCGGATCTGAACATGACTCACCTTGGTAAGTGTGTGCAAGATCTCCTGATGAACATGGTGCAGACGATGAAGAGCCAGGACAATGACCTGGTGGCTGGAATACTAAACAACCCGATGGTAATGAGTGGCATACAAAGTATAGAAAACCGAGTCATATTCTTGATGTCAACTTCGAAGTCATTGGCAACGTTTCCTTCCCGGATTATTGGAAGATGTGATGCCACCCACCCCCGCCCTCTCTCCCAATCTTCTGACAATCGTAAATCTTATTTTTTTTTCATAATATGGAAGACCTCCTTGGGTTAGTCAGGCTTATTGCCTATTTCAGTGTATTTCATGAGGAATTTATTCTGGTAGGGTGAGCTTCGTGAAAGCACTGCTTTCGTCCCACCCGAAGAAATGTATACTTCACTGTTCGATTGTCGATTGTCGCTTGGAAGCAGTCGGCTGTCTTAAGCATCCCTAAGCCTTGACAAAATCATGCAAATCCTGTAAGCTACAGGCCCATCAGCTTGTTACCTGCAATCTCCAAAATCCTGGAAAAACAATTTTCAAGAGATTCATTGAGTACTGTAATGACAACGATCTTATCCGCGATGAACAATTTGGCTTTCGCTCAATCATTCCTGCCAATTTCAAACTTGGAGGCTCGCAGCGGATATCAATGAGCCCCTTAATCTCTCCATGTACTGTGGGTCATCTTTCTAGATGTCCACAAAGCCTTCGACCAAGTCTGGCACGAAGGACTTATTTTTAAAATGATTATGGACAGATTCCCCCAGGATATACTTACTCTCATACACTCGTTTCTCTCCGGTTCTTATAGACCAGAGTTGGAGATAGTCTATCTCCTATGTATGAAATAAAAGCTGGTGTCCCACAGGGCTCTGTCCTTGGACCAGTATTGTTCAATTACTTTATGCGAGATTTTCAGAATCCTCCCAAATATAAGCTTTATTTTTAAGCAGATGGTGCTGCTATACTGACCAGCGCTCGTCAACCAGGCGTAGTAGTCTCGCGACTACAGAAGGCTCTAAAGGAATTTGAAATTTGGTTTAGCAAATGGAGGTTAAAATTGAATGTTAACAACGTTTGTTTCCAAGAAGAGAAAGAGATCTTTATATTCTCTAATTCTATATGGCAAAAAACTGGATTGAGTTGAAACTTACAAATTTCTTAGGCCGTTATTGACTCCAAATTTACTTGGACTCCGCACGTAACTTATGCGTTGAATACGGCCAAGAGAGCCATTTTTAGCTTGGTTGCTCTCCTGGGCCGTAACAGTGCACTAATTATTGATAATAAACTCCTACTCTATAAGGTCATTGTTCGGACCATCTTGACGTATGGTATGCCCGTCTGCGCCAAAATATGTAAGACTATGTGGAAAGAACTGCAAACGTTCCAAAACGTAACCCTCAGAAATATTGCGCAAAAAGAAGGGAGAACTGTTCGCAATTCCTCCATTTCTAATGACTTCAACATGACTCATATTGGAGTTCAAGGGCTCATGGAATCCATGCTGCCCAATATTGAAAATCATAGCAACGATCTAGTCTCGGGCATTTTAAATCATCCTACACATAGAAAGAGATATCGTGAACCAAGACATATACTTAAAGTTAATTTTGATGACATTGATAATGTCTTATTTCCAGATCACTGGACTCATAGGTCATGTTCTATCTACTACTAGTTGTCTGCTTCTAGTCTAGACAGTCGTCAATCAAAAGCACCTCCAACCAAGAGTGGGTATCTTCTCCTTTCATATTATGGATGACCTATATGGGTACATCACGTTTCTTAACTACTTCAGTGAAATACCCTTGGCGTTTATTTAGGAAGGGTGAGATTATGGAAGCTTAGCTTCAAGTGCCACTCGAATTACGTTCCACTACACTGATCGATTGTCGATTGTCGGTTTTCTAATCAGGTGGCTAGCTCAGGACGATCAGGACGGACTAGCTCTTCTACTCTCATTTCAGGTATCATTCATTGCTCTCATTTTACGGTGCGCCCTTTTCAGGGCGATATTCATCTTCTCATACGTCTTATTTGCTAGTCCCTGGCGTTGGAATTAATATTCCCGTAAACCAGTACATCAAGACGCTCATTATCCTTCTGGGTCCCTGGCAAAGAATTAATTTTCTCGCACACCTGATTTTATTTTTAGAGCTAGGTACGTCCTTTTAAGGACGACTAGTTCTTTTAAACATCTAACCAGGTTACCAACAGCGGCTTCAGTATGTTAAATGAAGGAGAGTTCTCCCACGAGTTCGTATACAATGACGTCATCACCAGAGACAAGCGTTTTGCTGCATCAGTGAAAAGCAGGCAGCACTAAAGAATGATTTATAACAACAATTGATGCCAGAAATGGTTAAGAAATTTCAAGAACAATGGTTAGATTTACTTAAAGAATTCGATGTATCGATTAAGAATGCTCTTGCAACCAAGTCCGTGGCTGCCAGTCCCAATATCGAACCGATTCCTGATATGGAGAAGGAGGATGAGTACCGATACTATGTGGGAGCATGGACGACCCCAGTCGCAAAAGGAAAACAGAAGATGACCCTACTACTTATGACAACCCTTGGATTGACGTGATATACAGGGTGTTTTTGAATTGAGTACAGAATTTTTGGGAGATGATGTCCTTAGAAGTATTTTTTGTCATATGAACATGGGGTCCCCGCAGCTCCGTTTACTTACAATACTGCATTGAACAATCAAATGACACCGGGACGCAGTGTGCCTAGATTATTTTATTTTTAACAATTAACACAAGCAATTTACTGTAATAACTTTTACAGTAATTGTTCGAAATGACCACCATTTGCTTCATAAGAAATCCAGGAAAGAGATGAGATTAAATAACGTGAAATAGATCGCCAACGTCAATGAAGAAGTTTTTACTGCCGTCAGAGACAGAGAAAAACGCAGCAGAAATGGACAATAGGATTCGGCCAAAAATATCAGCTAAAAGGTAAGTAAAAGTTCATATGTCCCACCAATTATCATACGCACTCATGATAAGCCTCTTAAAGAAATTCTGCACGAGATTAAGAAGCACGTATCTCTAGAAAAAATAATAATGCATACAGGCAGAGCACAGACAGTAAAAGTGAAATGCCTAGACGAAGTTATTTATAAGAAACTCGTCGCTAGTAATCAAAGTTAACGATATTTTGAAAATTCAGCACCATCAACTGAAGTCCGAGAAGGTGTTGAAGTTCGTTATTCGAAATGTTGATGTTACGTACGATCTAGAAGACCTTCAAGAAGACCTAAGAAGAGCTAACTATTTCCCGGAAAAGGAAAATCAGGCTTAGGAAAGCCAAAGGATCAATAGATATGTCTATGGTTTTGGTTTAGCTCACCAATAGCGAACATAACCAGTCATTGAAGAGTGACACTCGTATTGGTCCACTAGCAGTTCTAGTAGATGTCTTCCGAGGGAACAAGAGCCACTACAGTGCTACAACTGCCTGCGCTTCGGACACGTATCCATGGGCTCTACGGAAGACCCTCATTGCAACAAATGTGCAGAGGCACACCAGTCAAGAGAGTGCCCCAAAATTAAATGACAAGACCCCCCGAAGTGCGTAATATGTGGAGGACAGCACACTTCAAGCTATACAAAATGTCCAAAATATCCCCAGGTTAAAAGGATGCATAGTTCCAAGGTGACCGCCGACAAATCCTTTGCAGGTGCAGTGTCTAAACCGGAGGAAAAAGGTCTCCACGTTAATGACCTACAAGGTATGTACAAACAAATTGGACGAATATGTCATTTGGATACAAATCTAAGCAAACGTTACCCAAAGCTGTGGACTCCTTACGGCCAACTAATTTCATCATGGCTACACGACATTATACTGAGATCAACAAAGGTGAACTTCGGTGCGTGCTATGGAACGCTAGGGGAGTTCAACGAAAGCGTATAGAGTTTCACAACTTTCTGTTGAAGCAAGAAATCGACGTCGCATTCCGCTGTGAAACACACCTCAAGCCAAGCCGTATTGTGTGTACCGTAATGATCGTATGACCCCAAACAAGATTTGCCTCTGGTGGTGCTGCGATCATCATCAAGAAGGAATTAAACATCAAGATTTAGTCTCCAAATCTTACGCAGGTATGGAATCGGCGTCCATCATCATCAATGACGTCTCCCTTGGTGAAGTGAAGTTCGTAACGCTCTACAATTCACCTAAACATACTCTCGACGTCAGCGATCTTGATGAACTCTTCGATGTTGACATTCCAGTTATACTGGCTGGTGACCTTAATGCCAAACATCCAAGCTGGAACTCCAGAACACGGAATTGCAACGGCATGATTCTAAACCGGTATATACACAGTAAGGATGACACCAGTAGAGGACAGTTACTACTGTGACCATTCCCCTATAAGTGACGTCTTGAATATCTCACTAATGAAGGGTTTCTTCAAGCAGAGAAGAAGTCAAGCATCAGCAAAATTGGAAGCTCTTCAAAGAAATCCTCAAGGACAATGACTGCCAACTCGATAGAGCAAACTGTACGGATGACATCGACCAACGTGTTGAAGACATCACCTGGCGAATAAATAGTGCCACTGAAACTAGTGCCTATCCATTGGAAAATAAATCTCCTTATCGAATTGTGCTTACCCCAGGAACCAAACGCTTGATTGCAGAAAGAAACAAGGCCCGTAGGCTTTGGCAGCGTTATCATGTACCTTAGCTAAAAGCCAAATATAACAGGTTTGTACAAAGAGTCCAGGAAGAAATAAAGGAGTTACGCCACGCTAGGTGGAATGACAAGCCTGAAAAGCTTGTCGGCTCGCGACAATTCCATTTGGAGCATGGTTAGAGCTCTACAGAAGAGGAAGAATGATACGCTTCCTTCACTTCGCACCCCTCAAGGTAATTACGTCCAAACTAATCAGAATAAAGCACAAATAATTGCAGATTCCCTAGAGATGCAGTTTGTCACTCCTGATGGTCCCGAGAGTCAACTCCTGTCCCAGGGTGTTGAAGATGGTCTTATCAAACTTGATGAAGTCCAGCAACGATGTCAAATAGAGGAAGGCTCCAGGAAGAGACAAGGTCAATAATAACGCCCTAAGGAATCTGCCGAACAACATTATTAATGGCATCTCGAATATCATAAGCGATTTCTGGAAGTTTTCCAACTTCCCGACTCCTTGGAAACAATCTATTGTGTTAAATATCCCCAAGCAGGGGCAAAATCCCTCTTTAGGGGTGGAATTTCGGAGGAGCCGCAGAATTTCCTGGAGCATAAGGAGATGATGACGACGGCGTCTCGCAGCATCAATCCCAATCTTCCTGAAAAAAACGTTTGATTTTGTCTTTAAAAACAAGCCACGAAGCAAGAGTAGGAAAAACATTGTCGAGATTCTTTTCCACAAACTGAACAAACATTCCCCAGTATTCCTTGTTGTCGAGCAGAGAAACATTCATGAACTAGTTCTTATACCTGTGGCAAAAGCTGAAAATGGAGGTTTCCATGACCACATGATGGCACTGTAGTCAGAGAATGAACAGGGAATAACCTCCATCTGTTCAGGTGAGCCAGCAAATGCATTCTCGGTCAGAAACAAATCTAGACGAGATGACACAAGGGGCCCTTGATGGTAAGTGAATCCAGGATTGTTACTTCGTGGATGGTGTGTCCATAGATCGAATAATGCAGTTTGCTGACATAAACGATGCACATGTCCAGACGAAAACTTATTACCATGGTCTGGATAGCAGTTAAAGTCACCAGCAATCACCATAGGCAAAGTAGAACACAAAAAACTATTGATGTCAAAAAATGTCTGTTTCTCTGCTTTTCCACACGGCGCATATACGTTAAGCAATCGGAAATTCACACTATACGAGAGAATGTCTAACGAAATTACTCTGCACTCGCAGTCATATTTGCAATTCGACACCTGAATGGAAGGGTTGTAAACGATGGTAGCAACCCCCTCTCCAACAGGTGAAGATGAGTTAATAAAAAATTGAGCACTAGGAAAATGACTGCGGAGGCCAGGTAGATTATAACCTTTCTGCGAAGAAGCTAATTTAACTTCCTGCAGAAGAATGATATCTGGCCTGTAAAGAGCAATAAAAGTTAGTAAAACCGATTGCTTAAAATCGGAACCCAAGGAACGTATATTCAGTGAGATGACCTTCATTCAGAGGATTTATGTGGAAAGGGCTGACCTGAATTCGATGGAGACTGGACCTTCTTAGATGAAGAATAAGCCTCAGCAGTCTGTCGAATCGGTGAGCGCGTCCGAAGAGAGGAACCACGATAGCTACTTGCACTGCCATCCCTCTCGGACGATGACGATGGCTTGCTGTCCATGTTGCTATGATGGTGCCTACTTTTTTCCGGAGGGATTTGCCCTCCGCAGGCCCTTCTGGCTGCGTTGATGCAGAAATATTCGCCGTTGGAGCCGAAGATTACGCAGGAATCAGTGGAGGAGGACGTATGACTCCCACTGGCTGCGACGCTGGTAGAGACGGAGGAGGAAGAGCTGGAAATTCCTCCTCTGAAAGCGTCGAACCCAATGGGACACCGATGTCTTCCTCTGCAGAGACCACTTCCTCATCCATCACGATGTCGCTTGATGGCTGAAGCAGGGGAATATCCGCAGCAACCTTTGAAGATGGAGACAGTGGTGGTGGCGGTAAAAATCCCTGCTCATCACTAGGTGGAAGTGGAGGCAAAGATCGCACGGGCGAAACGGCCCGCGACGTTTTCATAGCCTCTGTCATCGGGTCGTTCTCGCTGTTGGAGCTAAGGCTGATGGAATTGCCTCAGCAAACGCCTAATCTTGGATCTTGAATTTTACTAGGTCGAGGCGTCCAGGCGCACATGCTGTAAGTAAGTTGGAGCCCATACCGGGCTGCGTAACTTATACAAACGCTTCAAAAACGAGGCCCGTTTACAACCGACGAGGAATTAAAAGGCCAACGGGAATATTAGATGGAAAGTTGGATCTTCTGACGACCTCATATAAGCACTTCGATGTTGCGAAGCGCTTCTTAAACGTATATGGATCTAGCCATGACCATTCAAGAAGTAAAACGAAGCTGAACGGCTACTTCCCTCCACGACCGAAAGTGTTGGAGGATTTCCTTGCGATCGATGCCATCGGGCCAGCCACAGTTCTTTGTTGGTATATGCAATTGCAATAGCTAGGTCCGGTTTATTAACTCGCCGGTGGAATTATCTAAAAGGCAGCGCGCAAACTGATATGAAAAATGTGCTAGTCTATAGTGCTGCCTCAAACGACCCCAGATCGACTTTGCAAACGGGCACTCGTAGAATATGTGGCTGACGGTCTCGGCTACGCCGCACACAGAACATCCAGCAGACGCGACTACTTTCCACTGATGTAGTCTTTATAGAGAAAAGAACCCGTGATGCAGCAGCCTCCACTGATAATTAAAAACTGTTTTTTCGAAGGGGAGAAATTTTAAAATTCATAACTGCTGCCCAGGGTGATTGGAAAGAATCGAAAGATTTCAGTCGATTCGCCAGGGTCGGTCTGCTGAAAGAACCATGAAAGACGAAGAATTCTCCAATCCTGTGATTCAATACGGCATAGCATTGGTAAAACAGTCACTAAGTCCAAATTGAAATTTTTATAAATGTCTGGTTGGTACTGGCCGAATTTTCATGATTAATAACGAAAATCACCCCAAATGGGTGGATTTACGTGTTTCGGGCAAACGCGTGGCCGGATTTATGTGTTTTGGGCACATACGTTGCCGAATTGACGGGTTTCGGGTAACACTGGCAACAAGAGAGGGGGAGGGCTTTTTTTTTATTCACCTTGAGAAAAAAGCTTAAATGTAGAAAGAAGTAGTTCGCCCATAGAGGGGGAGGGCTAAGGAATACTCGAATCAAGGCAGTCATTTTGGCTGTAATGAGATATCGTTTAATATCGGGTAAACCCAACCCCCCTCTCTCAAAGGGAATAAAACGGAACGCTGCTCTAAATGGATGACGTCGTGTAGCAGTCGTCCTTCAAACACAGTTCATAATTGCCCCACGGAGTCTCATGAAGAGTTTATACGAAGGCAAGGTGAATAGATACTTGGATGTTAAAATCGGAAGCACATGAGTCTTGATGTATCTCACCTTGACGAACACTGATGTTGAAAACCGGAAGTTTTGGTCAAGGCGAGAAATGAACTTTTCAATCACGTGTTGCCAGTGTATAAAGCCCATATTCGGTTTAAAAGAGAACACATAACCCAACACTGTAATTTGGCCACACATGGTATTGGGAAATTATTAAGATAGTTTGTGGTCCAATTCCCAATGGCAATACCTTTAGACTTGACGAGGTTGATGGTTCTCCCCATCGAAGAACTAAAGTAATCAAACGTTTCTTTAAAGATGCTCAAGGAATAAGCCAGGAAAGGCCCAAGAAGTTTCCATGTCACATTATATGGAATGCCATCCATACCTGGGTGGACTGATGATGGCCATCCGCTGACAGGAACTTCTTAACTTCGTCTTCGGTAAAGGGACGAGAGATAGACAAGTCAGCATCCTCATAAAAAGGTCTTAGCGCCTTAATCCACTGCTTTGTTTCGTCTGACGGAATGATTGTGTTACTAAAAAATGATGAAAAATGGAGGTAGACCCATGTTGGTTGCTATGAGGAGAGTGTGTCCATAAGTCAATCAATGCATTTTGCTGGCACAAACGATACACATGACCAGACGAAAAGATGTTGTCATCTGGATGGCAGTTCAAATCACCAACAAAGGCAAAGTAAACACTAAAAAACGTCGGTTTCTCTGTCGTTCTACACGGTGCGTATACATTAAGCAATCGGAACTTGATATCAGATGTTGAAATGTCCAGTGAAATTATCCTGCACTCGCAGTCATACACAGTTTGAAACCAAAATGGAGGGGTTGAAAACGATGGTCGCAACCCCTTTCGCATTTGGTGACAAAGAGTTAATAAAGAATTGTCCTTTAGTGTATTGACTGCGAAGGCCCGGTAGATCGTAGCACTGTTGTGCGATGGCAAGTAATAGGATATCTGGCCTGTACAGGGCAATGAAAATACCGATTGCTTAAAAGAGGAACCAATAAAACGCACATTCAGGGGAAATGACCTTCATGGAGGATGTTTAATGAGGCAACTGCTGACCTGTGTCCGATTGAGACTTAGGCTTCCCAGATGTTGCAGGAGGCTCTGTCGATCTTCTCCTCGGAGATCGCAAACGACCTGATGATGATGAAGGGCTGCGCTTATGACTGGCGTGGCGATCTAGCTCGGATGAGGAAGTAGCACCACTCGTCCCTATTGCCACGGCTCCGTCTGGATTTTTTTCTTGCGAGAACTCTTTATCTTCGCAAGATGAGCCCGCTGTATAGGCGCTGATGGTTGTGAGATCCCAGCAGAAGATATCATCCTGGATGGTGACGACGTACTGATGATCCGTGCTGGCTGAGACATACCGTAGATGTTTGCGCTGGTGGAGGAAGAGCAAGAAAGTCCTCCACTGAGAAGACGGATTCTGTTCCTACTGAAACATCTACGTCATCATCTGCAGAAGCTTCACCTTCAACCATCGAAATATCGATTATGGCTGAAGAAGCGGTATCATCTCTCGAATCTCCAGGAGCAGGGCGGTGGCAGTTCCCTCCTAGTCTCCAAAGGTAGAGTTGGAAATGGAGGTGGCAGACGTGGTGGGGGCATTACATCCCTCTGTCCCCGGGGAAGAGGCGAAGGAGATGCTTTAGCATGTGTCCTCCGTGGTGGTGACGAAGGTGGCGAAGCTCTGCGCGGCACTGGTGGCTTGGCCGGCGATGACATCTTGGTTTGCTGCTGTGATGACATTCTCTTTGGCGTTGATGCAGTAATTGCTGGTGATGCAAACGCCCTCTCCGGGCAACGATGAAACTTGCTTACACTGCAGTTGCATGTATCACAATTTTATAGGAGAGGGCAGTCTTTCCTTACGTGAGACGTTTTCTTGCACTACCAGCAGCACTGCCTTTGACCCTTGTAAGACACGTGGATACGATTCCCGTGCATTACAATGTAGTCTGGAATGTCCTTCTGAAGATTCATATCGACGACTACATGTATGTCGCCAGTCATCTGCAGAGGAGAATCCGGATGTACTGGATATGAAACTTTCCTCACATCCCCGTATTCGGTCATTTAATTCTTCAGGTATTTTTCTTCCATCAGCGGAATGAAGGTTGCTCGATCTACTTTGGTCATGTGACTTTTTAGTGCCCCGTTCTGTCTTTATCGTAGATACGGTAATTACCATAGCAGACGAAAAAGACAGGCCTGGGCACTTAAAAATCACATGACAAAGATAGATCGAGCAAAATCCAACCTTCATTGTTTCCAACAAACAAAAATCACTGATTGTTGAAATCCAAGATGGAAACAATGAAGATTGGATTGTTGCTCGATCTATCTTGGTCATGTGACTTTTAAGTGCCCCGGCCTGTCTTTTTCGTCGGCTACGGGTAATTACGCAATTACGTCATCTTTTTGAAGCGTTGAAAGGATTCGCAGAAATCCAGGTTCAGCGTACCACAGGCGGACGGTGGTTTGCCCGACCTTAACATAATCTGCAGACAGTACACGGTCTGCCACATTTCGCTGCCGACGGAGCACTCTCTTTTCGTTTGGGGAAATCTCTGTACGACAGAAACAACGGGATCGCCAGACGGGAGAACGGGCGGAATGCCCGTTTTTGCATAAAGTTCTTTCATAAACATGCCGACGGCTATTGGTCCGTCGGCAATCATCAATACCATGTTCTCTATGGCAGAAATTAGGAAAAGTTCGGGGGGGGGGGGGGGGGAAACCTCCCTCGGGGGGAGAGTCACTCACTCGCTCTAAAGTCACTCACACACGCGTTGGTTGGTTACTGCGTAAAAACAAATTCTGAATCCAAATGTCTTTTAATTCACACAATCGAGGGCATTATTTGATTCCGCAAGGGTCGTTTTCTATAATTTTGTTGCACCTGATATCGATAGCCTCTCTCTCTTCTTGCCTGCTCTTTTTATTCGTCCCGCTAATGAGCTTATTATCTATTCGATAATGAAGGGCGAATGGGAGGCGAACAACTCGTTTCTTGAATGTTCGGGCCCGTGGAAAAAACTGCCTAGGAGGAGCTAGACAAAGTTATTTTTTTCCGTCAAACTTTTCACTGGCCCCGCTTGCCGTATCTTGACTCGCGACTCCGTTGTCTGATTGCTTCTCTGGGTCCGAGAGAAACGATCTGACAGTATGCTTCAGCCAAAATTCGACTTGTTCCCTTGGGAGCACATAAGATTAAAATATAAATTTACTCCTAAATATTATACAGGATTATTCAAAAGGGTTGGTACGAAAATATAACTACCCCAGTTATAAGACTCAAATTCAAAATATTGCCTAAATGACTCAATGATAGGATATTTCTTTCCTACTATTCATTTAAACCTTCACCTATTTTTTGTAATATGGCAAACGTCAAGGCGATAGTCTTGCTCGTCTACACAGTTCATAGCATATCCGTCATAATCGAGGATACCACTTCTAATATACGCTGCTTGGAAAGAAAAACACACCAGAAACAAAGAAAAGAAAATATTTTATGAAGCGAAATATCTGCTTTCAGGACCTATAAATTGTGCCCAATCTGTTGGCAATGAAAACTGCCACTGTGACAGAAGTCGGCATTACAATGTTCCAAAAACTGGTGATAGCAGTCTTGACAGAATCTCGATCAGTGAACCGTTTGTCCCGCAAGAAATTATTTTAATGATAAAAAGGTAGAAGTCGGTTGGGCCAAGTTTGGTGAATACGCATTAATACAGATAGAACCCCAAAGCATTAATTTTTTGCAGGCTTGTAAAGAGCACCATCTTGGAGGAGTATTGTACCTGCACGATTTACCAGTGACGGCCTTTTTGTTCACAATATCTGATGGTATTCACCCAGCTTACGACTGTACACATCGCGTTTGATCGTTTGTCCCCGGGGCAGAAATTCAAAATGGACCACACTCCTGGAGGTTCACCACACAGAGATCAGAAGTTTGTTTGGAGGCAACACAGCTTTCGGGTGCTGTTTCGGTGCTTCTCCTTTATTCAGCCAATGAGCTTTTCGTCGTAGTTCCTGCTGTAATGTTACGTACCGTAGGGCTCATGCAAAGCAGTCTAAGCGAAATCGGTCATTGCTTAAGGCTTATGGAGTAAGGTGCTTCGCAGGAATGCGGCTCAAATGTTTTCAACACTTTATGCGTAAACCGATGGCCGGCCTTTATCCCTTTCATAAGCAGCCCGTCTCTTCAAATTATTTTATCTATCCATTTTTGGCGGCATGTTGCTTCCTTTGGAAACTACGTTTTGAAATGTCCCTGGACAGTGATTATGGATGTCGTTTTGCAAATCTCGTTACATATATGAATTCTCCATACATGTTGCCGGTATTTAGAATAACAGCATCTCTAGTGGGATTTTTCCATTTGCTGGATAAATCTTGGAGGGATAACCTAACATTCTCTCGGGACAATCTTCTTTTTATATAAATCATTTTGACTTACCTTGTATAAAAGTGAATTCACTAAATAGTTACAAAAAAGGAATGTATTTGCTTATACACAGTGGAAACACATTATTATTGCCATCTCCTACTTATCAGCGCGTAGCCAATTAAAAAGGCACAAAACTCGACTCACTCGATGGGTATAAAATGTTAGATGTCTGTACTCTGCACGCAAATCAACCGTTGTCATGGGTAAAACGAAAGATTTATCACACCTGAAAATGAGGAGGATGATCATTGGCTTTAGCATCAAAGGTGGCATCATTTCCGAAACTGCGCAGTTACTGATTCGCGTGCTACTGTGATGAAAGTATACCGTGAGTGGAGAAACGACACTATTAGGTGGAAATTGCCGAGCAGTTAGCGCCACCGATAAGAGATGCGACTGTGAAGAGGTGTGCAGGCCGGCCGATATGTAACGTATGAGCAACTGCCGGCTTCATGAATCGGGGATCTTCCAGACGTGTCTCGACAAGGTAAGTACAATGAACAGTGCTACGTATGGCTTTCGAAAGAGAAGGATAATCACTGCATTCATGCTAATAATGGTGTATCGACAGAAAAGGCTACAATTTGCACCGCATTATAGAAATTAGATCTCTCGTGATTGGCAAAGGGTGCCTTCTCCGATGAGCCACGGTTTCTGCTTCATCGAGTGGTTGGACGTTGTCTTATTCGGCGTGAAACCTCCGTAAAGAATTACTCTGCATCCGTTGGTGGAATAACAGAAGCTTGTGGTGGTAGTTTTGCAGTCTGAGGAACGTTTTTGTGGTA
Organism: Rhysida immarginata; assembly: GCA_023313115.1. NCBI lineage: Eukaryota > Metazoa > Arthropoda > Chilopoda > Scolopendromorpha > Scolopendridae > Rhysida > Rhysida immarginata. The sequence continues at coordinate 2,173,069 of JAHWFO010037919.1, read as the reverse complement.
TTATCTTGGCCAACTGATAAAGGCACTTTCACTCGAGTTGGTTATTTATTCATGGTTGTGGATCAGATACACCCATACATGTGACTGTCTTCGCTGGGGCGGATGGGGTTTCCAGCAGGACAAACATTGTGAAACCAAAATATTCACTAAACCTACAGTCAACTGTTTCAGTACAATGCAGATGCCAAATTGATGATTTCATGCAAATCTGGTCGGAACATTTCTTCTCCAGGAGAGGCATGGAAACCACCTTGTAAAACTTTCTTCTGGACATATTGTCTTGCAATTTGAATCACATCTTGTATGCCATCTATGCTACATGTATGCAAAATTTCAAATATATTGTCCCTTTCCTTCTAGGTGTTGCGTTTTTTTTTTTCAGCAGTGTATATTTGTCAAATGGCCTCTGGCAGTGATAACTATGGGGCCTTAACATATAATTTTCTATGTGGCGAGGGCCGCGGTTTCACATGATACTTTTTACTTTAATACTCGTATATATTATTATAGGCAACCATTTCAATCAAATTTAAGAAATGTTTACACCTATCTTTTGTAGGGTCACAAGAGAAGACCTTGCGGGCCGCGGAATGGCCATCATTGCCCTATGTTAATAGGATTAAGGAAAGATTTACAGATACCAGTAACATCATTTCTTAACTAGGTGAAACATCTTCTATCAAACTAGCAGGGGTACCTGGCGTTGCCCGGGATAGTTACACTTGTAGGTAAAGAGAACAATCTCAAAAAATTAAATTATAACTCCCAACTCGTTGTTTCTCTTTCCTTTCCAGATACAAAAACTTTTGCCAGTCGTCTGGACGTTTAATAGGGAGCTCAAAGGAGACACGTGTGATTCCTGTGCCTAATCAATAAACGCTGCCTTATTAATGTTCTGTCACTCCATCTTAACTTTAAGCTCATTATCAATAATTCTTGGAAACGAACGTTCAGTCATTGCATTATCAGCATCTCAGTTTCCAAAATATACACTTTCCCACAGAATATAGTCAAAATGTATTTTTAGGAAATGTTTGGATCTGCTGTGCTACCCAATAAGCTAGGTGATAACCGCGGCGTGGCTCGGACTAAAAAACAAAAAACACAAGAAAAAGCTTAAAATTAATACAGTAAAAATTCTTAACGAAAATTTGGAAATTTTTTTTTTAAAGGATCACAATGGATGGACCTCTCCAAGGATGCCACTGCTAGTCTAAATAATTTCTTACTCACGTAATCTTACTTTAGATGTACACTTGATGTTGTTGCAATTGCCTTTCTCCTCTCGATGTCAAGAATCAAAACTTGGCCATTCATCTCTTTCAGAGGTCTAGCAATCGCCGATTTTTCTATTTACTTGCTTACCATTTGCTCAATACAGCACGGAGCTAAAGGAGTGCTTCCTCTGACGTCTTTCCACTCTTTCTCTGTAGTCTGCTAACTCTCCATTAGCTCCATTTTCTAATGATTTTTTAAGATTTTCCAGAAATTGTTATGTGCTAAGAACTCTCCTTTCTAAGAAAAGCCTAAATAACAGGAATTCTATGCATTGTTACAAATTGAAATTTATCTATATTGCACAAACTTAGTCTTTCATTGTTGGTCATGAGATATATATTGTTGATCCTTGCCTAGTGTTGGCACATTGCATGTTTACACCATTGTTGATACATATTGTTGCAGAAAATTTTCCTTGCATTGTTGGTCATGAGATATTTCTCATTAATATGCCCTACCATAACCAAGAATATAGATTTTTATCGATAATTATTATTTTTCCGAAATCTAAGGTAGACAGTGACCTTCCTCATGGTTTGAAGGTCAAGTATGCAAAATTTCATCAAGATCGGAATAAAACTGTAGATTTGTATAAGAAACAAACAAACCCACAAACAAACAAACTCACAAACCCACAAACATCCTTCTTTATATATATAGACTAGCAGAGGACCCGGCGTTGCCCGGGATAATTACGCTTGTAGGTAAACAGAACAATCTCAAAAAGTTAAATTAAACCTCCAAATTGGTTAAATAATAACTCAATCAATAAGAGAATAGTAAAAAAGACATCACAAAATAACATAGGTAATAAATAATACGAGGCCTTTTGGTCATTTTATTTATAACTAGAAGAGGTACCCGGCGTTGCCCGGGATAATTACACTTGCACAAACTTTTCCTTTCATTGTTAGTCATGAGATATTGATTGTTGGTCCATGCAGAGCGTTTGTGAATTCCGTGTTGATACCATTGTTGATACCTATTGTTGTACAAACCCTGCCTTGTATTGTTGGTCATGAGATATTTCTCATTAATATGCCTTGCCATAACCATGAATATCGATTTTTTATCGATATTTATTATTTTTCCGAAATCTGAGGTAGACAGTGACCTTCCTCATGCTTTGAAGGTCATGTATGCGAAATTTTATCAAGATCGGAATAAAACTGTAGATTTGTATAAAAAACATACACACAGACCCACAGACGCACAGACCCACAAACATCCTTCTTTATATATATAGAAGAAGACCTTCTTCAGGTTAAAAAATTTTTGAAAGTGTAACTGATTTCTTCTCTCAGTAAAGATTAAGAATATAAGTTTATAAATAGATACATTGTTGAGAGGTATTATTACATCAATTGATTGTTTACATCTTTAGTTTGAAATTTTAAATTGTTATAATCAAAGACTTTTTGTACAAAGTTATTTTTAATTGATTAAAGGTATATTTACAAGTTTTTTATTACAATATTTCCCATTTTTTATCTAATTTATATGATTGATGGGCTAGACAATTTTTTGATTTGGTAATATAGTAACTTTCTTTAATTAATCTTTTTTGCCAATGTTCTTCAGTTCCTAAAATTTTTGTATTTTCCCAATCAATTTCATGTTTTTTGTTTTTTTTATGTAGATATAATTGATTATTTTCATTACATTTTTTAATTTCATTCTTGTGTTCATCAATTCTTTTTTTCATAATTCTTTTTGTTTGACCGAAAGGCCTCGTATTATTTATTACCTATGTTATTTTGTGATGTCTTTTTTTACTATTCTCTTATTAACTGTTATACATCACTTATTTTCCTTATGTAATAACTCAATCAGTACAATATAGAGCGAAGGGACTATCCATTCCAAGAAAAATCCGAAAGACAGGAATTTACCTCTTCAATGAAAAAATCCATTCTAGGTGATATACCGGGACTTCATTTACCGAAAAAAATTTTTTAAAGGCTCACAATGGATGGACCTCTCCAAGGATGCCACTGCTAGTTTAAATAATTTCTTACTCACGTAATCTTACTTTAGATGTACACTTGTTTTTTCAATTTCCTCTCTTCTTTCGATGTCTTGAAGCAAAACTTGGCCATTCATCACTTTGTGTAGTCTAGCGGTCGCCGACTCTTCTATTTACTTGATTACCATTTGGTCAATACAGCACGGCGCTAAAGGAATGCTTCCTCTATCGTCTTTCACTCTTTCTCAATAGTCTGCTAACTCATTATCTCCAGTTACTGACCTTTTTTAAAAATTTTCAAGAAATTGTTAAGTACTAAGAATTCTCTTTTCTAAGAAAAGCCTGAATAACAGGAATTCTATGCATTGAATTCTATATTGCACAAACTTTGCCTAGCATTGTTGGTCATGAGACATATATTGTTGATCCTTGCATAGTGTTGGTGCATTGCGTGTTGACACCATTGTTGATACTTATTGTTGCAAAAACTTTGTCTTGCACTGTTGGTCATGAGATATGCCTTGCCATAACCATGAATATCGATTTTTTATCAATAATTTTTATTTTATCGAAATCTGTTGTAGACACTGACCTTCCTCATGCTTTGAAGGTCATGCATGCGAAATTTTATCAAGATCGGAATAAAACTGTAGATTTGTATAAAAAACAAACAAACAAACCCACAAACAAACCCACAAACAAATCCACAAACCCACAAACAAACAAACATCCTTCTTTATATATATATATATATATATATATATATATATATATATATATATATAAAGACTAGCAGAGGACCCGGCGTTGCCCGGGATAATTAAGCTTGTAGGTAAACAGAACAAACTTAAAAAGCTAAATCAAACCTCCAAATTGGTTAAATAATAACTCAATCACTACAATATAGAGGGAAGGGACTATCCATTCTAAGAAAAATCCGAAAGACAGGAATTTACCTCTTCATTGAATAAATACTTTTTTAAAAAAATTAAACCGACGAAAAAAGAAACTGAAAAGGGAAAAATAAATTAAATCTTTTAGGATTAATAATGATTAATATTTCAATTTCTAAACTAATGTAAGTACCTAACTAATTTTGAGTCGGCGCCAAACTTAACAATCAATCATCTTTTATGACCTTTTATCGGGGCTAACGATATAACGGGCCCCAGCGTGGAAAAGTCACCGGACCATCTTATTTCGGCCAACAATCCAATCTTCATTATTTCCAACAAACGAAAAATTACTGATGGTTAAATTTCAGGATGGAAACAAAGAAGATTACATTGTTACTCGGACTTGTATGGTCAGGCAATACCTCCTAGAAAGAAAGCCTCACAACTGAAAGATCATAACATTGGTACATCATCATATTTTATTTGATTTTTTAGTTTTATTTTGATTTTACTTATATATTTATTAATTATTTTGTTATTTGTTAATTATTATTTTATTTTTCAGTTGTATTTATTAACTATTTATTGCATTCCAGGGTTTTTGTGTCTCGTCCTTTTCTCTTATAAATATCCGTTCATCATATTTTGACCAAATTTAAGGCTTATTATTGGTAGAAATATGATTAACAATGATCGAAATATGATGATGTAACAATGTATGACGTTTCAGTTGTTTGGCTTTCTTCCTAGGAGGTGTTGGGTCAGGTGACTTTTCCGCGCTGGGGCAAAACCTCCTAGAGAGAATGCCTGCGAACAAAAGGTGTATATATTGTTACATTGTAACACCCACAAAAATTTTCGAAAGCGCGCGCGAAATTTTTGTCGTTGTTTTTTTTTAAATTTTTCGAAATTATCTTTTTCGTAGGACATGACGATGTCCTATAGGGAATGAACATTCGGTAATTTTGGAGAACCCCGTGAATCAGAGGTGTTTTGACTTGGGAGTTTGCCGTCTTCAATTTACGGGAAAAGAAAAAGAAAAAGAGAAATTGAATGTCATATAATTGATAAAAAATGATTACTGAAAATATAAAATTATTAAAACGTATAAGTTTATTGTTAAAACAAGCCAAAGGAATCTCAGCGATTGTTTCGTCCGCGGACAATAAGCACGTGAATGGTGAACCTGGTAGGCTTTGTTGGAGGAATATTAAGTTTTTTTTTTAGTCTTCTCTTGGTCTCGATGTAGGGTAGTTGCTAACAAAAAATGGCGTTGGACAACAAGGAAGTCGCATTTTTTCAAGACATTGTCTTATAGAATGTGGAAGACTCGAAAATGAAGGAGTCTACATTGTGTCGCGTATCCAGTCTACGCCAAAGAGATAAGAACATTTATCTTCAAAGAATTTTAATCTTAAATTTGATAATTAACCAAATGAAAACATAAGACAAGCCCTCGCTCTGAAATTAAGTCCTGTAGAACGTGGGAGAAAGTGAAATCGACCCAATGAATTTTTGTTTTCAAGGCCACGCCAGGATGTTAATATATAGGACGAATGTTACTTTCACGTATCCGGTAAAGTAGTAGTTATTTTGGGCCATGACTTTTATCATTGGAAACACTCTGCCGAGTTTTTTTTTGTTTCGAACAGGTTTTGAAGACAGCCAGCCCCAATGCCAGCGCTTAGAATTTAGAAGGGCAGGAATCAAAGAATGAAGCTCGAAGCAACTCGGAAACCAAATGTTGGGTTCAAAGATCTGGGAAAAATCATCTTTCGAAGAATTTCTACAGCAATCTCATCGATGAGTATCTGAAGAAAAATAAGAAAAATTAGGTATATTTATCGACGGTCCTACCACATACTAACCGTATTAACCTGATCCTATAGTATACTTCTCCTCCCCCCCCCCCTCTGACTTACCTTAATCCCCCGTCGACTGACTTTACCTAAGTCCATGATGGTGTGCTTTCGAGCACAACGTAACTTCTCATCAATGGCGAGAATTTAAGATCCAGAACCAATCGAAATAAATGTTAAGATATGAAAGAGACATGATTAAGGTTATGAAGAATACCAAAGCTTTAAAGTTTTAATACTTACCCGGAGAGTAGTTAAGAAAGTAATATGTAGCTCCGTTATTGGGATGTCTTAAGAATTAAAAGAATTTTCTAAAGATAATATAAATTTTAATGAACCCTTTAATAGATATAGAGATGATGACTTGAAGATAAGTAGATGATTATATCGATAAGTTACTTAGCGTTAAAGAAAATTCTAACATTTGTGCTTTTTTATTTTTTTTCGAATGGAACTGTGCCAAAAGGTCGATCCAGACCTCCCTGTATATACGTAGATCCCGAACTTGTATATATCGAAGACCAGGTAGTATGTAGTACTTTAAGACTATACAATTAAGGATAAAATCCTGCCTACGAAAGATACATATAAAGTCTAGCATCGAGGGTAACAGAGAGGAAAAGAAAGGGTTAAAAATACCGGTTGAGAAAACACAAAACTCAAGCAAACGATTTATAGAAATGTATGCGAAAAATTAATGTTCAAAGAGAATAAAGCACAGTTTTGAAATTCGAAGACTTAGCGTTTAGCGTATTCTATTCCTTTACTTAATGATTAGTCGTATTTTCTGAATTCTTAAGGTCAGTTTTAAAAGTCAGTGCTTGGTATAACACTTTGCTTTCTAAAGTAAAAACACAAATTTAATGTACTATACGTTGTCCGTAGAACCGGAGCGTTACAACATCATCATCAAGCGGCTATTGTTAATCATATTTCTACCAATAATAAGACCTAAATTTGGCGGCTTGATGATGATGCAAAAATTTATACACCTTTTGTCTGCAGGCCTTCTCTCTAAAAGATATTGCCTGGGGCCTGTTATATCGTTGGTCCCGACTTTTCATGCAATGATCTAAATTTACCGGATATGATAAATGTTATTGTTTATCGCTAGAGATTCCACGTTGCATTGTGATATTGTTTTGTTTATTTTTTTAGCTATTATTAATTTGCTTGATTGTTAGTTTGGCGCCGACTCAAAATTAGTTAGGTACTTACATTAGTTTAGAAATTTACATATTAATCATTATTAATCCTAAAAGATTTAATTTATTTTTCCCTTTTCAGTTTCTTTTTTCGTCGGTTTAATATTTTTTTTAAAGTATTTATTTTATAATTTTTTTGGTGGCTAAAATGTACAAATTCTAATATTATCTACTAATTTTTGTTTACTATTACATATACTTACTTACTCACCTTACATGAATTATCAACTGTTCTATGAAATAGTTATGTACTTTAACAATTACTTGTTATTCATATAATATAAATAATTACAAAACAACAATATTTTTATACCAACATAGGGCTTACAAAAAATACTGCTCGTATGAAAAAAACGATATTTAGAAGAATCTCATAGTGAGAAAAAAAAGGTTGAAAGCCTATGCAAAGAGAAATAGATTAACACGCGAGGAGAGTATAGATTAGCGCGAAGAAAGACTTTCAATGAAGAGAAGCTATATTAATAAACATTTAAGGAATGACATAACCAAGTATCGAAAGGCTAAACGAAGCTCCGGCACAAACTGTTAGAAACATAATACCAAAATTTTTGAATTGCTTTTGAATACCTTAAAACAAGTTCCATTTATTCAAATTCGGTAATCTACGAAGTTTATAACTATTTTTATATATTCATTCTTGCCATGTTGCTTCTTCTTGTTTGAAATATTACATGGAAAGTTCGAATGAACCATCAGGGTTCCATTAAACCAGGTGCCTTGAAACCAATTTCGACTATCATTAATTTTACGTTATATTCATTCAAGACATATCATTCCAAGTTGTTTGATATATTACATGCCATATTTTAGCATTGAAAGTTCCAATGAACCATAATGGTTCCACTAAGCAAGGTTCCATGAAACCAATTTCGTCTATCATTACTTTTACGTTATATTCATTCATGGCACATAATTCCAAGTTGTTTGATATATTACATGGCATATTTTAGCATTGAAAATATTTGAGGGTATCATATGGGTACAAATACAGCACGTACCATTGTTTCGATTACAACCATTTTCAGAATGGTTCATTCCCGGAACCATATTTATTAATTGGCGAAAATAGTAATTTATATACGCGTCTATCTCGTCATTATGATTTGTTTAATATATTAAAATATCTCTTCATTGAAAAGTGCTAGGTGGGGTCGTGAAGGTACCATTTGTGCACGTGCTATTGAACGATTTGGATAATATTTGTTATTGGTTCGTGCCATGTACCATATTCATCGATCCACGAAAACAGTAATGAATAACCGCTTCTGTCTCGTCATTACGATTTGTTTGATATATTCTTAATATATCTTCCTATTGAAAATTGCTTGGCGGGATAATTGAGGTATCATTTGTGCACGTGCCAATGAACCGATTTAGATAATATTTTTGATTGGTTCGTACCATGAACCATATTAATCGACTGACGAAAATAGATTTTGAAAATCTTTCATAGCCTCGGAGGAGTTAGACTTACGGACGGACAGACAGATAGACACACAGAGAGATAGACAGACACGTTTCCCCACACGGATAGAGGAATTCATCATTAAGGGATGACATAACCGAGTACCGTAAGGTTAAACTAAACCATTCGTGGAACCATATTTTAAACCGCCCTTTGTAAGTTTCTAATGGACCATAACACAGGTCAACACACATTTTGGTGCCGGCGATTTTTCAAGTGTTCTTAGGTACTTTTAGGGTGCAGAATTCAAAAATAACTTTATATTTGTTCCATCATGTCTAGTTTTCGAGATATTAACGTCGCAACGTTGCACAATACAGAAATAGCAGTCATCATTGTGGTTTCTGGGTTCCCTCCAAACCATTGGCACACCAAATTTCAGACTTCTCTTTTGTCCATTAGTCCACTGCCATAAGTGTTCCATAAAAATTGTACACACAACAAGTGGTGCCCACGTTTTGTCTTGGTCACCAAGCTTAACGCCGAAGAATCCAAGGTACGCTCTTTTTTGATAATTATGGCACTGATAATCATGACGTTTTCTTAAGTAAAATTCGTGGCCATCTATCAGGAAAAACGCCACGAACTTTTTCCCAGACTTATTATATCAACGTCGCACCTCTGTACCATAACAAATAACAAAAGCGCATTAAGTTAGTGGTGCTGTATAGAGAGAAACTGTTTTCATATTTTGAATCAACACATCAAATATCAAATATAATCAAAATCAGTTCTAACATTCCAGGCACCACGAAAAAAAATTTTTTTTGTTCCCCAGTGTAATTATCCATTAAACCAGGTGCCTTGAAACCAATTTCGACTATCATTAATTTTTCGTTATATTCATTCATTGCAAATCATTCCAAGTTGTTTGATATATTACATGCCATATTTTAGAATTGAAAATTCCAGTAAACCACAATGGTTACACTAAACCAGGTTCCTTGGAACCAATTTCAACTATCATTATTTTTACATTATATTGATTCATGGCACATCATTCCATACTGTTTTGTATACTACATGCCATATTTTAGCAATACATGAAAATCAATCATCCCCCATTTTTCTACCCTTAGGTGTGGAATTTTTTTTTCAAAATTAAATGGGACCAATTTTGAGGTATGCTGTATCTAATAAAAAAAGAATCATCGAAATCGGACTACACGGTAAAATGTTATGCGTGA
>JAHWFO010037919.1:2149903-2163092 GCA_023313115.1 Rhysida immarginata | reverse complement strand
TATATATATATATATATATATATATATATATATATATATACTCGTCGACTTGATAACCTCCTTTTTTTTTTTCGTCGGTTAAAAAATCCATTCCTGGTGATATACCGGGACTTGATTTACCGAAAAAAATTTTTTTAAAGGCTCACAATAGATGGACCTCTCCAAGGATGCCTTCTATCTAAATAATTCTTTACTCACGTAATCTTACTTTAGATGTACACTTGATGATGTTGCAATTTCCTTTCTTCTTTCGATGTCTTGAAACAAAAATTGGCCATTCATCACTTTGTGTAGTCAGGCGGTCGCCGATTCTTCTATTTACTTGCTTACCATTTGCTCAATACAACACGGAGCTAAAGAAGTGCTTCCTCTATCGTCTTTCACTCTTTCTCAATAGTCTGCTAACTCATTATCGCCAGTTACTGACCATTTTTAAAGATTTTCAAGAAATTGTTAAGTACTAAGAATTCTCTTTTCTAAGAAAAGCCTGAATAACAGGAATTCTATGCACTGAATTCTATATTGCACAAAATTTGCCTTGCATTGTTGGTCATGAGACATATATTGTTGATCCTTGCATAGTATTAGTGCATTGCGTGTTGACACCATTGTTGATACTTCTTGTTGCACAAACTATTATTTGCATTGTTGGCCATGTGATATATATTGTTGGTCCGTGCAGAGTGTTTGTGAATTGCGTGTTGATTCCATTGTTGCAAAAACTTTGTCTTGCATTGTTGGTCATGAGATATCTCTCATTAATATGTACTGCTATAACCATGAATATCGATTTTTTAACAATAATTATTATTTTTTCGAAATCTGAGGTAGATAGTGACCTTCCTCATGCTTTGAAGGTCATGTATGCGAAATTTTATGAATACCGGAATAAAACTGTAGATTTGTATAAAAAACAATCAAACAAACCCACAAACAAACCCACAAACAAACAAACATCCTTCTTTATATATATAAAAGACTAGCAAAGGTGCCCGGCGTTGCCCGGGATAATTACACTTGCAGGTAAACAGAACAATCTCAAAAAATTAAATTAAATTTTGCAATATCTTAAAAATAAACACATGAAAATGCTTAGAATTAATACAGTAAAAATTCTTAATGAAAATTCGAAAAAAATATTTTTAAAGGCTCACAATGATGCTTAAGAACTCTCTTTTCTAAAAAAAGTCTGAATATCAGGAATTCTATGCATTGTTATAAATTGAAACTTATCCATATTGCATCATTTTATGTTCATTATGTTATAATTCTTGGAAAGAATGCTTTAACATCACATCATCATTCTGTGCTCATTGTTATTGGTGAATTGCATGTTGACACTATTGTTGATACCTATTGTTGCACAAACTTTTCCTTGCATTGTTGGTCATGAGATATTTCTCATTAATATGCCTTGCCATAACCATGAATATCGATTTTTTATCAATAATTATTATTTTTTCGAAATCTGAGGTAGACAGTGACCTTCCTCATAGTTTGAAGGTCAAATATGCAAAATTTCATCAAGATCGGAATAAAACTGTAGATTTGTATAAAAAACAAACCCACAAACAAACCCACAAACATCCTTCTTTAAATATATAGAAGACTAGCAAAGGTACCCGGCGTTGCCCGGGATAATTACTTGGATGTAAACAGAACAATCTCAAAAAATTAAATTAAATTTTGCAATATCTTAAAAATAAACACATGAAAATGCTTAGAATTAATACAGTAAAAATTCTTAATGAAAATTCGAAAAAAATCTTTTTAAAGGCTCACAATGGTTGGACCTCTCCAAGGATGCCACTGCTATTTTAAATAATTTCTTACTCACGTAATCTTACCTTAGATGTATACTTAGTGTTGTTGCAATTTCCACTGTTCTCTCGATGTGTTGAAGCAAAATTTGGCCATTCATCACTTTGTGCAGTCTAGCGGTCGCGGATTCTTCTATTTACTTGCTTCCCATTTGCTCAATACATCACGGAGCTAAAGGAGTGATTCCTCTGTCGTCTTTCCACTCTTTCTCAATAGTCTGCTAACTGTCCATTATCTCCATTTACTGATCATTTTTAAAGATTTTCAAGAAATTGTTAAGTACTAAGAACTCTCTTTTCTAAGAAAAGCCTGAATAACAGGAATTCTATGCATTGTTACAAATTGAAACTTATCCATATTGCATCATCATTTTATGTTCATTGTTATAATTCTTGGAAAGGATTGCTTTATCATTGCATCATCATTTTGAGCTCATTGTTATTGGTGAATTGCGTGTTGAAACCATTGTTGATACCTATTGTTGCACAAACTTTTATTTGCATTGTTGGTCATGAGATATATATTGTTGGTCCGTGCAGAGTGTTTGTGAATTGCGTGTTGATACCATTGTTGCAAAAACTTTGTCTTGCATTGTTGGTCATGCGATATTTCTCATTATTATGCCCTGCTATAACCATGAATATCGATTTTTTATCAATAATTATTATTTTTTCGAAATCTGAAGTAGACAGTGACCTTCCTCATGTTTTGAAGGTCATGTATGCGAAATTTCATCAAGATCGGAATAAAACTGTAGATTTGTATAAAAAACATACAGACAAACCCACAAACATCCTTCTTTATATATATAGATAGATTTTCTTTACTATTTAGGAGGGCTCATATTTTTAAGCTCATTTGGACCTATACTTCGAAGAATTTTAAATCATTATTACTCTTTACGTCAACTCTTTAATTTTCAGCTCTGATTTTATAACATTTTAAACTTCATATTTTATTATCCTTTATCTGGGAGATAATACAGAAGGTTGATTACGATCGTTGATAACAATTTATTACGTGAATGCTGCGGTTCACGTGGACGTGCGCTTGTTAGAAAGCACGTGAAATAATGCTATTACATCCACATTTTTTGTTCTCTTTAATTCGAAAACAGCATTTGTCATGAAAAAAGTCCCCGAAAATCGCACCTCATCGGGAAAGGTATATTACTGCCCTTTCCGACGCTAATACAGCTATTCTGTTTCGAAAAAAAGCATATCGACAGTACTGAATGAAAAAGGGAAATCCCGGGAAGAGTTAATTCCAATTAGCCAGAAACAGAAATATTCTTGAGTTTCCACCAGGTGAACACCATAGACCATTTGAAAGGTCAATCAGGTTTTCCTTGTGAAAACCCAGCAACTCAAAGAGGGATCGCAAACATTGTAGGAAATTCACAGGCTACCGTAAATAAAATAATAAACAAAGATTTGCAACTGGAAAAACGTCACAAGAGTCGTGTTCATGAGCTGCTGTTACGAAACATCGAAGAAAAGAAGAGGAATTATCGGAGACCCTATGAGGGTTATCTCGCAGCAGAACGATGAAGGGTTATCTTGGATGAAGCCTGCGTCTACCTCACCGAATGCAACAACCCCGCGCGATTTTCTACCGTCCACGTGGAGAGAAGTCATATCAAAAGTGGTTGAAGGAATGTATAGAAAGTTTTCAAAAGGATTTATAGTGATTGTGGGATACTCGTACAACAGCAAGCTCACAGTCAGAAGAGTGGACAGGAAGCATAACGTTAACTCCCTTTACTATCAGCAGCATGTTTTCAGTCCAATTTTCCACAAGGAAATCCCCACATTATATGGAGAGGAGAAGAGCAAATTTTGGCTACATCAAGAAAAGGTCTCCAGCCATATGTCTAACTCGACCGTTTAATTTACGTTGGATTTGGAAAATGAAACTGGAATTCACTTTATACCCTTTCATGATATCCCTGTCAAGTCGCCAGATGCATACCCGATGGATTTTTGTAGAGTTTGATTGTTGAAACGACCCCTTTCTAGACGCCATCCAACAACAATGAGAGTCTCTGCAAAGCCTGCAACATCAGCGTCGCCGTTCTGCAGACATCTCTTCTACAGTGGAAGATCCGGTGCAGGGCAGTAGTCCACAACCGAGGCCCACAGAACACGATCATTTTGGAGAAAGGGATTTCTTCGTAAACTTTCTTCTCCAAATCGTTATCATAGATCGTAATCAATCTTCTGTAAACGAAAAGTTGACGCGCCTTTAAAAACCAACGAAGCAATGAGCTGGACACTGACATGACATGCGGCTAAAATTGTCCAGGAATGGTTGGAGAAATACGACCAAGCCCCCAAATTATCCAAACCTAAATCCATTCGCCAACTCGATGGTCGTGAGTGCTGGGGCGCAGGTTTCAGTGTTTTTAAGATCCTCAAGGCGTGGTTTCGCATACGCTGCGGCATGGCTATTTATTTTGTTCTCAACTAACTATGCGGAAGGCAATGACAACCACCGCATTAATTATCCCTTGCTCGCTAATAATGTAAGATGAAAACTTCCGAATTGGAGAAAATGATTTTGATTTATAAATCAAATAAGACTAGTAATGACATCGACCGTATGTACCCTTCACCATGCAGCCTTCGATTCGAGATCATTAGGATGGATATTTAGCTAACGACTGGAGATACCAGTGGATACCTTCCAGAATCTTCTGACTCTGCATACGATGGTTATTTTGTTTCTTAGCTGGTGATTATAACTGTTAGCTAGGATGTGTATTTTAATCTGATTTTATGTCCAAATATTTAGATTACTTTAACTCGTAGCTTAATCGCATGAAAATGGCTTGCTTTAGAATACAGTTAAACAGTTATAAGTAATGTAAATTAGTCAGGATATCACTTAGTGATCACTCTGTATTTATATAATAACATGCATATATATATGGGCCATTGAATAAATAACTACCCAAATGGCACGGCGCTGAAAACAATATTTCCACGATGAATATGCAAAGCAGGTAACGTTTTTTCTATGACAATTTGACAATTTGTATCCATTGTACACTCACATGCCAAAAGTCATGGGAAGCACCTAATAACGTGTGGGACCTCCTCTAATCCGGCGAAGTGTCACAGTGCGACGTGGCATTGATTCCACAAGTCGGTGGAAGACATCTGAAGACGTTGCCAACCATTCCGACTGGAGAGCTTCCCACAATTGCTCGGTTATTTGAGGTGCAGGAGCCCGTGAACGAATGGCCCTCTCGAGCACATCCTAATGTGTTCAATTGGAATCATATCTGGTGATCGGGGTGGCTATATCATGCGCTCGAATTGCCCCGAATGCTCTTCAAACCAATCGCGAACAATCATGGCCTGATGGCATGGTGCATTGTCGTCCTGGAAAATCCCATCGTTGTCACGGTATGTGAAGTCCATGAAGGGCTGCAGATGGTCAGCAAGCAGCTGGACATAGCGCTGGCCAGTCAGTGAACTGTCTACCTTAACTAAAGGATCCAAGCCCTACCAAAAGGAACACCCCACACTGTTATGGAACCATCACCGGCTTGCACAGTGCCATCTTAACAACTTGGCCTCATGAGATTTGCGCCACACTTGAGTCCTAGTATCAGCTCGTATCGGCTGGAATCGAGATTCATCAGACCAGGTCACACGTTTCCAGTTGTCAAGTGTCGAGTCGATGTGTTCATGGGCCCAAGAGAGACGTTGCTGACGATGTCTTGTGGTTAGCAAGGGCACCCTCGTGGGTCTTCTGCTTCCATATTTCATGGGCATCAGATTTCATTGCAGAGTTCGCATAGATACAGCTCCTGTATCGCCCTGGTTTAAATCTGATGTCATCTGGCGTAGTGTCAGTTGCCTGTCAGCGGTGACCATCCTACTCAGACGCCGTTGGTCCCGTTCATACTGAATGATCCATACGCTGTGCTGCACATACAAGACCACGTTCGAACTCGGATAGCTGTCTTCGTTTATCCATTGTCACACTGAACACCGCAATCCTTACTCATGACAGTGTAACTAAACCTACTGACACTGATTTGCATATTTATACTATTTGCACATGACGCTACTGCCACTTGAAAAGGAATCCACTGCTATCCCATGACTTTTGGCAAGTGAGTGTAAGTTGTTTGATTAACAATGGAAGCGTCTGCAGTTGAGCAACGAGGTGTAATGCGTTTCCTACTTGCAAAAGGGAATGAGCCCACTTCCCTACATCCGTAGGCTTGCACAAATTCAGGAATGGGCAAAGAAATTTCAGGAAGGCCAAACATCCATTAAAGACGCACAATGTCTCGAAGTCCACAGGATACAGCTACTCCAGAGAAGATTAAAAGGATTGAAGACTTTATGCTGGCAAGCAGACGTATAACGATCCGTCAAATTACAGCTGAAGGAATTGAGTTTAGGTGCTGTATACGCAATTGTGCACAAATACCTAAATTTCAGAAAAACGTACGCACGACAAGCAAATCAAACTCCTCATGGGCTTGTTATTGCAGCATCTGACATAATACGCGTAGAAATTACAGCTAGAAACTAATTTTCAGAATCATCTTATGTTTGGGATAAGTGTCGGAATTGAGGGCAAGTATTTGTAACAATAAAATGCTTATATTCAAATAGCTTATCTTTGGGTGGTTATTTCTTGACCGACCCTTATACTTACACGAGGAAATATCTTGCAACAATTTCTATAGCACTTTTTAAAAATGATTGTAGCATAACTATTTTGAGGCTTTTATTTTGTTATTTTTATTTTAAAATCTCATGTGATAGTGACATTAAAAGTCAACGCATAAATAAAAATATGAAGGTATAAGGACAATAAAATAAAAGGAATTCGACTATAAATTTAACATGTTGTTGTTTGAATACGCAACTCGTTAAATACCGCATCTCACTCTTTCTTCATTTTTTTATTGTTTTTTAATGTTTTGTCTATTAACATCGCCATCTGTATTGGATAATTAACTCAAATAAATGTTTGTTCCCTTCATCAGCGCTCACTAAATTGGCATCGGGTTTCCTCATCAAAGTCAAATTAGAGACTAGTCCATCTGTGCCATGAGGAAAAGGGAGTGAGAAGTAAAGGGAAAAATGACGACGACGACGCAGTGAAAAGTAAAAACGAAAGAGAGAGAGAGAGAGAGAGAGAGAGAGAGAGAGTTATAAATCAATTCCTTCCTCTCTTTTGTTTCAATTTCTCTTCTAGAACAGAAATCATTTCACGGTTTGTGAAGTTCCGTTCCAATTCAAAAGTTCATTTGTAATTAGGAGTTTTTCATGTGTGAAACAGAGAATTGCGCTTTCGCCAAAATGATTAACAGAGAGAAAATGGAGTGAGAAAGAGAGAGAATGATCGGCAATATCATTTTGTTTTAATGGAAAACTCAATTGTATAGTTTAAGAACAAAAATTATTCTTTAATCAGTCGTCGGTGTTCATCGTCAGATTCTTAATAATATCGGAGGGTAAAGAAGTGGAAAGGATCTGTTTCGAAAAAATCGTTGAGAGTAAATGAATCAATGTTTTTTATGAGAGTGTTTAATAGAAAAATTCTCGTGGTAGTTTAATTATTATTCAAGAAGATGGCACGTCATTCTCTTTTTCCCACTGGTCTTTTTTCTTGTTTAGCAGTATGATCAAAAAATCATTAAAACTTATTCAACCATAAAATGAAATCTGACTTTTAGCTATTTAAAAAAGCTTAAATTTTAAATTCAAAACCTGAACGGCACTTCCATTCAATTTAACAAATGCTAAAAGTAGAAAGTAATATGCAAGAATGACTATTTACTTTATCAAAATTTAAAGATAACGAGTTTTTCCACATCAGAAGCACTCATTGACAGATACAACTTTTTAACAAGTTGTTTTCGAATTACAAGAGCTAGCCAAAATAATGGAAACGCAACCATCTCCGAAAAATAATAGCTGTGTGCAACCTTGACTTATTCATAATCTTTTGTTTTCTCTGATTTGTGTTACCCGGTAAGTACGTTTGTACCAGAATATATTTGTTGCTGTCATGATGTTTAGTTGAGCGGGCATTATATCAGATCTGTCAGACTTCCGATAAGGGCAAATTGTTGGAGTCCAGCTAGTTGCCGAATCCATTGCAAAAATCGCCCTTTACTGAGTTGCTGTATCTAAGGTCATGATTCCTTCAATGTTAGTGAGGAAACATCATCTACAAAACACAAGAGAGGGAGAAAATCGATAACGACTGACAGAGACAGGAGGGCATTGAAGAGAAGTGTCAGATCAACAAGAACAGAGCGACGAAAGTGACTCCAGAGATTAATATGCATTTGCAGCATCTCATTTCCACAAAAACAGCGCGGAGAATACTTCATAAATAAAATACTCATGGACGATCAGTTATTGTCAAAGCAAATAAAAATGTCACCCAAATCCATGAAAAACGGGGACAGCAGTGGTGTCATGAGCACAAAACTTAGTCTGCCGAGAAATTGAAACATGTTATCTGATCAGATGCATCTGCACTCACATTATTTTCCACCTCAGGACTATATACCGGTACTGTATGTTTGAAGCATACCGGCGGAAGTGTACATTTCAGAATCAGTAGACGTAACCCTCCTCCAGCCTCTCTGAAAGAACTTGGGGATTTCCATTATTTTATCCAACTCTTGTGTTTTACAACTCACTCAGCTTTTTTGTCCATATCAAGCAAATTTTTTCTACTATGATGTTATTCGAACCTTTGGAATAACTAGGAATTTTAAGGATTATCAGGTTAATACGTTCCAGCTTAGCTCTTTCATTTATAAAACCCTTAACTCGATGTTACTGATATCTACACCTTTAAAGATACATCTGACTTAATCAGGACAGACATAAATATCTTACCAGGCAGGCGGGTGATATTTACAGGCCTGCTTCGCGGTATAGTTTCCGGAGTAAAAGCTTATCTTTTATGGAGGGCAAGTATTGGACTGACCTGTCATTAGCGATACGAAACGCGCCCCCATTCCAGGCGTTTCGTAGAGCATTAAAACGCCATATTCAATCACGATCTAACCTTGGCTGTGCCATTTTGAGGTGGAAGTGACTGCTTAATGTGGTGGATCTTGTTTCACGCCAATTCTATCCTCAGGCTACACTATCAGCTAACTGTCAGCCTATGTTCCGTTTTTTTAATATTTTGTCCAGGCCTTGTTAATCGACGTACTCAATGAATCTAGTTGTTGTTACCTAAGCACTGCTTACAATGAAAGACCGATAGAGTAGGGCAGGGTGAATTGGTTAACGTTCAGCATTATTTTTTATTTTTCAGCTGTTTTTTGGCAGCATCCTCTCCAGACTATTATCAACAAAAGTTCAATACGTGTTTAAGCTCTGCCATGAATTACAACCCTGAAGAATATTTCAAAATATGATTGCTAAATTTTTTAAAAGGTGTGTTAGTTAACCAATTAACCTTCCGTAGGAGGGTGATTTGGTTAATCGATGATGGTGAAATGGAAAGAGAAAATGAGCATTAAGTTAAACAAAATTTATTGAACTCAAATAAACAAAAATAGCTGTTTTAAATTTAAACTAATGAGATTGTTTTATAGAAATTATTTTTTTTCTCTGCTCCCACACATTTGTCATGATACTACAAAGAACATTTTTGGCAGTAAATCCATCAACCTCTGTGGACTGATTTGGGATCAGAATATTTTATCCCACAAAAGGCACATGGGCATTCATCTTCATCTGACGAGATCTGAATTTCTTCATCTGAACTTGTATCCAATATCCCAAAACGTGTGCATTTTATTCTTTTTGTACCAGAAGTGGATGATTTGGACAAACTTTTCAAACTTCTTCTCTTTGGGGTTTCCTCCTTCTTTTTTCTCCTTTTTCATTAATAGTCTAACGTAAATCTATTTTTGGGGTTTTCATATCAACAATGGACTACTTAAAATAACATTTAAATGAAAATATTTATGCGAATGTGCAAGAGGTTTACATACTTAAACATAAATGCATGGCATGTACTTAAATTATGGTATATGAACATAAAATAAATAGCGTAAAACTTATTTAATGCATCTAGCGACATTATCCATTTAACCCGTTCAAACATTCTCCAATTCAACCAAACTTACTGAAATCTTCTTTACGACGTCAAAAGGAAATGCTCCATTGGATTAACACTGCTCCAACCTCGTGGTTTTGAAGCTAATGAAAAAGCACAAGAGTGTATATAAATGGGTATCCGGACAATTGCCATCTGGACAACCACCACCCGGACAACTGCCACCTAGGACAATTGCTACCTAGGACATCTGCCACCCAAAATGCCTCAGACAGGCACTCTAATTCAAAGATTTAACGTTTTAATTTAGATTTTGAACGAAGTTTTAAACGAAAACCCTTGAAATTTGAAATTACAAAGTAAAATAAGAAAAATAAAATTCTTTCAGCTATGGTAATAGACAGATTCTTTGACGAAAATGTTGGGGGAAATAAAAATATAGAAAGAATTTTCAAAATTTTCGGGGGGGGGGAAGTAACAACATTCGAATATTCACCCTTCCCGATTATTCCATTCGACAGCTTTTAAATATGCTTTTCTATTGTGCCTTTTTGTGGTGATTTCTTCATTAAGCTCAATTCCTCGTTTTCAGTTACATGAAATTTATAGCATATAAGTTAACTCCATGCAGGAAGACAGACTATTTTGAAGACATTTTGAAAAATTGGAGTTATACACATTCGTTTGTGCTATAAGTTCAGCATTTAGATAAAGAGTCGGAATAAAAAATATTTCGACTATGATAATAAATAACATTTTTTATTATCATTAACCGAACAATGCTGAAGCAAATTATTGGAATTATAATTCACAAAATTTAATTTTGTTTAAATTTTGAAAAAAAAAGTTAATTGCATTTTTTTTAAAATTAGATTTTAACTCGTTTATACCTTTTGGATAATTTTCACTGTTAACTTCAGTCCTAAAGCACCAAATCACTCAACCTTTCAATTCTTATACATATGTCCAAATAATGTTTTTAATTCTATTTTAGATTTATTAAAGAATAGCTGATGAGTGGTCTGAGAGGATTTATTTAAGCGACATATTTTAGGCGTTTAAATCAATTATAAATGAAAGTGGGAAAGAAAATGAAAATTCCCTAGGGTCGAAACAGGAACCTTCGGCTAATTGCGCCCTCACTGATCAATTAAGCCAATATTGACTGTAGGATCTTGGCTTAAGTTTTCATTTAAATTTAATGTCATATCAACCCGGATCCACGACAATAATAAACAAACAAGCAAACAAATAAGCAATTATTTTATTCAAACAAATACATTTTAATAATATAATATAATATAATATAATATAATATAATATAATATAATATTGTACGACATCTCAAAGAGAGTCGCACCCAACAGGCCGAAGCCCGAAAACAGGGATACTAAAAACGAAAGTAATAAGAAAGAAAAATCAAGCCTAATATTGCACGATTAAAATAATCGGCAAGATTGAGCCTGAGGTCAGAAAAATCAAAAAAGGAAAAAAAAAACAGAGAGAAAATTAGTCCCAGATGTAAGAAGATATAAAAATAATGAATCTTAACTATCTATAATAATAATAATAATAATAATAATAATAATAATAATAATTGTAACAACAACAGGGAGAGAAACACGCCAGATAAACCGGAGTGCAAGGCCCCATGTTGTCCCCCAACAGGCCAAAACGGGGTTAATGAACCACTTATAAAATGAGAATAATAAAATAAGACAATAAATAATGAGACTAACACAGCGAGAATAATAAAAATAATAAAATAATATGCGAATAAAAATAAAAATGAGATGGTAAAAGAATAGAAAAAAAAATGGAAAAGAAGGAAGGAAGAAAGAAACAGTCGTTATGAGAAAAGAGAAAAATGGAGTTCATCAGAAGCAGTAAGTGAAATTATCTAAGTAATTAGTAATCACTTTACTCACAGTCTTCCATTTCCGGATCAGTCCGTGAAATAAATGTCTTCCATTTGTACGAGGGAGTAAAAACGAAGCCCCTACGCGTCAATCTAATACTCTGAAAGTTAAAATCACTCACTAAAGAGCCTACGCTCAACTTAGCGTGAAAAATACCAACAAGAATGTTAAAAAGTGAAATACTAATAATACGCGCAATGTTAAAAATGTTATGAAAATAGACGGACGTCAAAGGCAGCTGATTGCCAAAGTTCTTTATTAAAAAGCTTTAAAAATTAAGGCATTTACATTGTATTTTATGTAAGACTTGTTGATTGCCCCCAAACCAGATCCACGCGCAATAAACAATTTTAGGAATCAGAAAGTCTTAAACAGAAGTAAAAAAGCTTTAAAGAACTGAAAGAACCTCTTCAACATGCCGATGCGACGTGAAATATCCATATATACTTGATTTAAATGCTCAGAAAAGGAACAATTGTGTGACATAACCACTCCTAAATCTTCAAAGTATTAGTTCTAACCAAGGGAGTACCATTAATAACAGTTAAACACAAACATTGCAATGGAACGACTAAAGGACATCACAAATGTCTTGGACGCATTCAATTCAAGCCCATTACAACAGGACCAATGATATACTCGTTTTAGCATGGCCTGCAACTCGTAGCATGAAGTCCAGTCGTTAATGGTCCGAAAAAGTTTAAATAATGATTTTTGTACGAGAATCAGTTAAAACATATGCAAGATCAGCAAGAAAAATGTTAAACAATAAAGGGCCCAGAGGAGACCACTGTGGCACACCACTTTTGATATAAAAGGGAGGACAAGAATAATCCTGATTTCTAAGTCTGAAAGCCCGACCTGTGAGCATATCATTGAACCAGTCATTGACCACTAAGCCCAGTCCTACAAATCGCAGTTTAAACAGAAACAAAGGGATACTAACTTTGTCAAACGCTTTTGAAAAGTCCAAATATAGTGAATCGACCTGGGTCCGAATATAGAGACAATGGGTAATATGGTGCAAAAAATGGCGAGGATGGTCAGTGTGCTTCTGTGATCGGAAACTGTGCTGTGCATCTGGAAGATGAGCGTCAACGTGTTGAGAAAGTTGGTCAGCAACTGAAGTTTCCAACTGCTTAGCCAGAAACAAAATTAAAGTGATGGGACGAAAATCTGGTTTAGCCAAATGCTCGTTTTTTTTAGGGATCGGCTGGATCACCACTTGCTTCCATGCAGCCGGGTAACGTCCAGACCCCAGAGATACATTAAAGAGGTGGGTTAATGGAGAGATAACCGCTGACAAGCAGCCTTTAAAAATAAAATACTTTAAAATAATAATAATAATAATAATAATAATAATAATAATAATAATAATAATAATA
>JAHWFO010037919.1:2136102-2149893 GCA_023313115.1 Rhysida immarginata | reverse complement strand
TAATAATAATAATAATAATAATAATAATAATAATAATAATAATAATAGGATCGATTATTAAAAGTTTAGGTTATTTCTTAATACATTATAAATTATAACATCAAAAAATATTATGGCCAATGTCGTCGCCAATTAATAACTCGGTAAATTAATATTAGAAAAAGACCTTCCCTCCAAATAAGGAAAACAAACTTCAGTATATTTTTATATAAAAAACACCTTTCTCAGATAATTCGATAAAAATGATGTACACATTATAAGATAATAATTAAAATTAAGGCTTCATTTGAAGGTTATGTCCTCTTTTGTGCTTTTACTCTGGGGTTTTGTACCTGGGATTTTTACTGTCCTTTGCACTTTAACAGTGGGGGATTTATACCTAGGAGGAGTTGACTGGATCCCTCTTAAAAGTCCACAACTATTATTATGTCGATATTTAGCAAATTATCAGATTCCCTTTTTTATATCCTAGGTCGATCATGGTAATTTTTCTGTTAAGTAAAAAAAAAAAAAAGTTCGACAATGGAATCGACAATATGAAATGTGAATCTGATTCAATCTGATTCTCAAATCGAGGACAACCAATCATAAATCATTTTTAAATAGCGCGTGAATTTCGGGTTTTTAAAATCAAATTTAATAAATATTTAGAAATTAGTAGCGTTTTTGACCAAGTTTTTCATGTTTAGTATGTACAAATCTATAAATAACAATTTTTACTTTTTTAAAAATCCATGCATAATCGCTATTGTTGGGGGGCAATTTTTTCTAGGTGGCAATTTCCTAGGTGGCATTATTCTAGGTGGCAATTATTCTAGGTGGCAATTGTCCTAGGTGGCAGTTGTCCGAGTGGCAGTTGTCTGGGTGGCGGTTGTCCAGGTGGCAGTTGTCTGGGTGGCGGTTGTCCAGTGGCAGTTGTCTGGGTGGCGGTTGTCCAGGTGGCAATTGTCCTAGAACCCCTAAATAGAGCTCTCTAACAATAAACGTAACTTCACAGTCACTGGTGTAATAGTAAGCTCAGTGAATTCATAGCAAATCTTGCTGCATGTTCGACTTACCTCCAAAATATTCGGAATTTCTGGTGCCTATTTCAGATGCCGCAGCCCCACTCAAATTGCCAGGATGCCTAAGCAAGACATGATTAATTGATAACAAACGTTTTCCGTTTCTCTGGTGTTGTCGTTTGTGATCCAGCAACATTAAAATAACCAACTAACCAAATCTACCCTACTTACCAATTCACCCTGCCCTGCTCTATTTTTTATGTTTCAGTTGATAGTTTAATTATAGATATTCGGTTATCGATGGTGCTGAGGGGTATGAAGTAATACTTGTGCCATCTTGGATTAACTTTTATCAATTTGGTAATTTGTCAGCTTTTTCTAGTTAGTTGTTAATGTTATTAACACAGTTTTGCTAGATTTAATACTGTGTAAAATTATTTTTTGTGTAACTTTCTCACTTAGTTTTATTAAGTACCAAAAGGTGCTTTATGCTATCAGTGTGGGGAAACGTGTCTGTCTGTCCGTCTGTCTGTAACTCTAACTCCTCCGACGCTATGAAAGATTTTCAAAATCTGTATTCGTCAGTCGATGAATATGATTCATGGCACGAACCAATCACAAATATTATCTAAATCGGTTCATTGGCACGTGCACAAATGGTACCTCAATTTTCGCGCCAAGCAATTTTCAATGGGAAGAATATTAAGTAATATATCAAACAAATCGTAATGACCAGATAGAAGGGGTTATTCATTACCATTTTCGTCAGTCGATAAATATGATACATGGCACGAACGAATCACATAAATTATCGAAATTCGTTCAATAGCACGTGCACAAATGTTACCTTCACGACCCCACCAAGCAATTTTCAATGGAGAGCTATATTAAGTAATTTCTCAAACAATTCGTAATGACGAGATTGGAGCGGATATAAATTAGTATTTTCGCCAATTAATAAATATGGTTCCGGCAATGAACCATTTTTAAAATGGTTGGAATCGAAACAATGGCAAGTGCTCTAATGGTACCCTTTTGACATCCTCAAATGTTTTCAATGGTAAAATATGGCATGTAATATATCAAACGATTTGGAATGATGTGTCATGAATGAATATAATGTAAAATTAATGAGAGTCGAAATTGGTTTCAAGGAACCAGGTTTAGTGGATGCATTATGGTTCATTAGAAGCTTGCAATATTAAAATAGGGCGGTTTAAAATATGGAACCGCGAATGGTTTAGTTTAACCTTTCGGTACTTGGTTATGTCATTCCTTAATGGTTTATTAAGTACCGAAAGGTGCTTTATGCTATCAGTGTGTGGAAATGTGTCTGTCCGTCCGTCTGTCTGTCTGTCTGTCTGTCTGTCTGTAACTCAAACTCCTCAGAGGCTATGAAAGATTTTTAAAATCTGTTTTTGTCAGTCGATGAATATGATTCATGGCACGAACCAGTTACAAATATTATCTAAATCGGTTCATTGGCCCGTGCACCAATGGTACCTCTTTTTTCCCGCCTAGCAATTTTCAATGGGAAGATATATTGAGTAATATATCAAACAAATCGTAATGACGAGATAGAAGCGGATATAAATTACTATTTTCGCCAATTAATAAATAAAGTTCCGCGAATGAACCTTTTTGATAATGGTTGAAATAAAAACAATGTCACATGCTCTAATAGTACCCTTATGACACCCTCAAAATTTTCAGTGCTAAAATATGGCATGTAATATATCAAATAACTTGGAATGATGTGTCATGAATAAATATAACGTAATATTAATAATAGTTGAAATTATTTCAAAAGTACGTGGTTTAGTGGTATCATTATGGTCCATTAGAAACTTCCAATATTAACATAACGTGGTTTAAAAGTATAGTTCCGCGAATGGTTTAGTTTAACCTTTTGGTACTTGGTTATGTCATTCCTTAATGGTTTATTAAGTACCGAAAGGTGCTTTAAGCTATCAGTGTGGGGAAACGTGTCTGTCTGTCCGTCTGTCTGTCCGCCTGTCTGTCTGTCTGTCTGTCTGTCTGTCCGTCTGTAACTCTAACTCCTCCGTGGCTATGAAAGATTTTGAAAATCTGTTTTCGTCAGTCGATGTATATAGTTCATGGCACGAACCACTTACTAATATTATCTAAATCGGTTCATTGGCACGTGCACAAATGGTACCTCTATTTTCCCGCCTAGCAATTTTCAACGGGAAGATACACTATATGATCACAAATATCCGGACACATGCACGTTTGCGCTCTAGCCACGATTTCATGGAAATCAATAGGGCGTTGCACATCCCTTTGCCCGAATCACAGCTTCCACCCTTCGGGGAAGACTTTCCACCAAATGTTGGTAGGTACTTTCCGGAATGTTCCTCCATTCCTCCCGAAGAGCGAGAATCAGTTCAGGTACAGAAGTTGGCCGATGTGATCTGGCCCGCAAGCGTCTTTCCAATTCATCCCACAGACTCTCTATAGGATTGAGGTCGGGACTTTGTGCCGGCCAACCCATTTCTTCGACCCCTGAGTCCGCAAACCACTGCTGTACACGCCTCGCTTTGTGGCACGGAGCATTGTCGTGTTGATAGAGAAATGGCCCGTTTCCGAAAAATTGCCACAACGTTGGAAGTGCACAGTTGTCCAAAACATTCAGATAACGGTCGGAGTTCATGATTCCTTGCACAGGAACGAGCTGGCCCAGTCCGTACCATGAAAATGAGCCCCACACCATGACTCCTCCTCCTCCGAACTTGACTGTGGGCTCTGTGCACTCAGGTAAGAAGCGTTCTCCAGGGATGCGCCAAACCCAAACTCGTCCATCGGATTGCCAGAGTGTATAGCGAAATTCGTCTGTCCACATTACACGTTTCCATTGGTCCATTGTCCAGTTTCTGTGGGCTTTGCACCACTCTAGACGTCGCTTGGCGTTGACCCTGCTGATGTGGGGCTTGTGGGCATGTCATCCTTATGTTCTCTCATCAACGGGGCTCTATAACAAGATCAGTTCCTTTTCTAGAAGGATATTTTGTTTTTCAACGCTTTATACTACACCCAAAAGCTTCGCTTGTACGCATAAAAGGAACAAACATAAAGGTGCATCACAAGAAGGAAAAAATGGCGTAGTAGGTTGATTCCTCAGTGCTAGCCACAATTTCGAAAAGAACCTGATACAATTATGAAGGCAGAAATTATGCTACAAATGGCGTAGTCGTAAAAAGACAATATTGTTTTGAAGAAGTCGTTAAAGTATGAACTTGTTAAAGGCATATAAAAATTCTCTGAATTAGAACCCGGCGTTGAGGTCAGAAAAGAATCCTAATCGATACCTGATGCTGACTACGAGACAATGTAAGTGATAATTCTAGAATAAAAAGGTATTAAGAAGTAAAAAATAACTGCAGAACTTGTCAAACAATATCATTCCATACAAGCAAAGTAACGGAAGAATTGCAAACGGGAAGTTTTTTTAAACAATATACAAAATTTGAAAGTTATAAGTGTGATAAAAAAATCTAAAGTAAAACTATAAACAGTTCATCCAAATTCGAAATTCAAAATGAAAATGGTTCAGCAAAAACCTAAAGGAAAACAAGTGATTTGGACTCTGAACACGCCATGGAGGAGAAGAAAGAAATGAAACAGGCACCGTGAACAGAACCTGACATAACATTAGAAGATTCCGGAATGGCTATTCGGGACAGAGACGCATCTCACATAAGAAAAAATATAAACTATAAATTAAGAAGGATTAAAGAGAGACATAAGATAATTAACTGAGGAATACACCGTCTCTCGAAAAAATAATGTCCGCTCTAACTCTATAAATGTTTATTTCCAGAAAATGAGAAGACTAATTCCAGATAGAACTATACCCTACAAGGCCAAAAGTATCCGGGCACCACCTGTTATAGATTAAGAGACGTCTGAGGCCTATATAAATAGCATGTCGGTCCACCTTTTGCATCAGTCACAGCTAGAACACTTCTAGGAAGACTTTCCATCAGGTTTTTAATAGATGGTCGCAGGAATTGCTTTGCAGGCATCCATGAGAGATGTAGTGAGTCCGGCTGCGGAAGATGGACGATTTGGCTGAGCCATGTAATCTGCGTTCTAATTCGTCTCAAAGATGTTCAGTAGGACTTAGATCGGACCTCTCTAAAGGCCAGTCCAGTTTTTGAACACCCATGTAGTCAAACCGCAGCTGTACAAGCTTTGATGTGTGGACAGAACAGTTGTCTTGTTGGAAGAGAAACGGGCCTTCCCCAAATTACTGCTAGAGAGTTGGGTGTGCAACGTTATCCTGAATGAGAAGATAGGTATCTGGATAACGCACCCAACTCAATGCATCTCTCATGGATGCTTGGAAGGTAATTCCTGCGACCATCTATTAAAACCTGGTGGAAAGTTTTTTCTAAACGTGTGCAGGCTGTGATTGATGCAAAAGGTGGACCGACAACTGTTTATATATGCCTCAGGCGTTTCTGATTCTATAACAGGTGTTGTCCGGATACTTTTGGCCTAACAGAGTAATCACTAATCTCCTATCCCCCGTACCTTATTTAGGAACATTCTTAATACAGTGAGTATGAGGGGGTTTGCCGTTGATAACCCAACCCTAACACGGTTTTTTACCTTCCACTTTTTTACAGTGGCGCTTGCATATTAGTAAGTGGTCCAATCGCTTTTATTTAACTTTGCCTCTCTATATGTTTGTCTGTCCGGATGAAATCTTGCAATCAACATTAAATCAACTTCCCGACAAGCTAGAGAGCTGAAACTTGTCCAACGTGCCAAGTCTAGTAAACGGACTTTGTGTGGTCACGCTACACACCAACCTCTAAACGGGTGACTTGCACCGAGAAGGCCCCTTTGCTGCGAATGGACGTTCACGTTCACCAGATTAGAGCCCCCCCCCCCCCAAATCAAAATGGTAGAAGTCAGAGATCCTAAACAAATTCATGGAGGTTTGGTTTAATTATAAAAAAAACTTTTATTTATAATGTTATTACTTCCGACAATTGTATCAAAACTCTTCGCATTCGAGTTAGCCTAATCGTGCAGCGCGCAATACAGGACACAATGACCATCGTTGCCAAAAAAATTCCACTCTTATCTTGCCAAGAAAATTATAGTGCACACTTGTTTTCTTAGTCAGACGGTACACCTGAAATGAACGTACGACAATTAACCCAGATATGCCTGTTATGCTGTATTTTGATTTTAAACTTATTTATTTTTCACTGTTAATTAACTGTAACAATTTAAAACATGTTACGTTCTTTTTATACTTTTATAAGGTTACTTTCTAAGAAAAGGGGTGTCCTATACTAGGTGCACACGCTTTTCCAAATTTTAATGATTTCCACCACAAGTTACCCAAAATGGGTGAATTTAGAGTTTCGTGCACACGATTTGCCAAATTTTCATGAGAATTCTTCAATTACTGTGGATAACGACATAATCAATAAGACGAAAACCTCTTGTCCACAACTGGATTTTATTCCGCATATACGTATTTCGAACTCTTTGAGTTCATTATGGCAATGAACTCTTTGAGTTCATTATGGCACTCTTTGAGTTCACTTGGCATTGAATAATGAACTCAAAGAGTTCGAAATACGTATATGCGGAATAAAATCCAGTTGTGGACAAGAGGTTTTCGTCTTATTGATTTAAATTTTCATGGTTTCCATCGCTTCAAGTTCTAAAATGTCCTAATTTATTTTTGAAAAACACTTCACCCTAGAAAGCTAAAATTCCCGTCATTTGTCCACATAGTCAACCTCTTATTCTGCTACAAAATATTAAATATTTTGTATGTAAATGAATGTAATTTAAAATTAACTAATTTTATGTTACTTTATGTGGTAACTTTCAAAACAACTTATAAGATGTATATATGGATTCCTAAATCGCATTTTTTTTACATCGGGTCAGACATTTTTTATGGCACACACGACACCTTGTTTGCTTCTCTTGAGGAATCTTGGTGAAGGTGATCAAACCTAATACCAACTCTCTGTCAATAATTCCATTTTTAAGGTCTTCCTGTTGCTTTTTTTTTTGTTTGTCAAAAATCCATTACAATCCTCCTACGAAATTCTACTTTCGTGCCCACTTTTTGCGAAACGTTTATGATTTTCACCGAAATGCACCCACATGGGTGGATTTGCACTTTCGTGCACACTTTTTGCCAAACTTTCAAGATTTTCACCGAAAGTCACCCAAATGGGTCAATTTACAGTTTCATAGTCTAATTTCTCCTTTCAACAAAATTTTGCTGCATTTTGTTCTGCTACATCTGTACAGTGTGCTATTATTGAAAAATACCACTTTTTACCACGGATTGCGATCCTGTAAAGACTGATGTTTTGGTCACACCTGTCAAGACCTCTCATGTACTGATGAACAATATGTGACTGTTCGATTGATATGAACTTTTGTTCTTTCTGCGAGTACCTCTTCACATTGTGGATTGGATCAATTGGACAATATTTGAAGCCGAAGTCACCACGCTGTTGTATGCCATCAGCATACAATTATGTTTTTTTCTTAAGATAATTAGAAATCATAGTGTCCTCTATTTAACTTCTTCATCTTTTTTGAATCAATTAAAGGTAATTTGCATGTTCTATTATCTCTGGTTATTCCTGGTCCTTTCTAGCCCCTTTTCCCTAATTCTTCCAGAAGAGCCAAAGACAAGAAAAAATTGTCAAAATAAAGGTGAAAAGATAGTTGAGCTTGAGGTATCAAAACATTGCTATATTCTAGAATAAAGGCAGAACCCAAACCGAATTCCAATTATTCTTCTTTTCGAGAATTTCGAGCATTTCATTAAGGGTAAATATCCTATCCAGAATTTTAAAAAAATCTTATATTTAAATGCAATATCATAAAACCCAACATTCTTATTGTATGAACTATAGTAATGTTTTTTCAATGAACGATCAAGACATTTCTAAAGTAAACATATTTAAATGCTTATATGCCTAACGTCCTATATATAGGACAGCATTATTCAAATCGCTATAAACTCAATTAAACATAGAGCACAGAAAAAAAATGACCTTTGTATATATTAAAGAACATTCTATATTCGTAATAACCTGTTTTTATAATTTTTTAGTAGGTATTTTTTTTAGAATCTTACATTATTTGAGATGCGGAGCACATGCTGAAAAATCGCAACTTTCAGAAAATTTTTTAAAATACTTTCACTTAGCTTGAAAAAAATCTCAGAATGATCTTTATACATTCAAGAAACTGGAAAACCTACTGGCATCTATTGAGATTAATTAGAATTTAAGTTAAAAAATCGAATTACAAGCGTCCTATTACATGTAGGACATCAGGCATATCTGGGTTAAAGAGCAATTGAAAAATATTTGGATTACCGAGAGTGGACATAACAGAAAATTAATTGAATGCCTTCCGAATACCAAACAGAAAATATAGATGAAATCGAAGGAAATGATGATGATGATAAATCGACTGAAAGTGATAGGGAAGGATGAGCTTGTTCATCCAAGAATAAAGAAGAAAACCGTATGTGACTATGGATTAATGAACGTAACTGAAACATTAACTATAGTTATAAATATGAATTCTCCAAATCAAAACCGTATTTACTGCTTTAAGGGCCACATAAAGAGTACCTAGTCAATTAACATTTGGGAAAATCTGAGACAAAAGTCATCAACACCCTAGCAGGGTGCCTCCCTAAATTGTAGGGTGGCTCAATAAAAAATCAATCTAATATCCTACTTTTGAAATAAAAACAATATCGTATTTAACCCATATAATACCTGTATTTAAGGGGAAACCAACAGAAGATTTTAGAAAACGGATAGGAACTTTAAAAGAGTACAGAATCCATAAAAGGTATGAGATGATGGAATATTAATCAAAGCAATATCAAAAACTGAATAGATCGGCTCGAGATTGGAATAAGTCAAAAGGCAAACTGTTTAAAATTTGGAAAGAATGGTCTGAGGAAATTCAGAAAGATTTGGAAAGCGAAAAACTATGATAACTTGGATTCAAAAAGTTGAATTCAAAATCCAACAAGAAGGTAAACACTAACTGTTCCTCTTAAAGTCGCGATACCAGGACGAAACTGTGGCTTTACTATGAGCTCTATCAGGAAATGTCTATTGTAAAGTTTGAAAACAATTCGATATTTCTAAGCCTTTGAAATAATCATAGAAAATCATAGCACGCCATATCTGCTGATTCAGCTCCATTGTGTTTTAGGTCTCTCTGACAGTGCGTGAGCTTTAAAATTGAGGCATGCGAAAACGATGCAATGTGGCACGCTCAAATCTTGCACGCGGG
This sequence comes from Rhysida immarginata, assembly GCA_023313115.1. Lineage (NCBI taxonomy): Eukaryota > Metazoa > Arthropoda > Chilopoda > Scolopendromorpha > Scolopendridae > Rhysida > Rhysida immarginata. The sequence goes on along the minus strand of JAHWFO010037919.1, from coordinate 2,140,552 downwards.
CCATATGATACAGTAAAGTACTTGAAGAGAGTAAAACAAATTTGATGGAATGCGTGCAGCATTTTAGGCTAAAAACTTTTAGAGTGCCCCTCGTAAATTTCTGAAGCTATATACCATAATCTGGCATAATGACTTAATGAACGCTCAAGGAAATAATTAAATATAGACTGGAGATGACCTCCAAACATGATGTATTAATTTTTCTATCAAAAAATGGAAGGAAAAATTATGCGACCTGGGTTCGAACCAGGAACCTCCACTATCATGGCCGATGCCTCTACCAGTTGGGCTATCGCAGACACCCGGATAGCCATGATAGTCGAGGTTCCTGGTTCGAACCCAGGTCGCAGAATTTTTCCTTCGATTTTTCGATAGAAAATTTAATACATCATGTTTAGAGGTCATCTCCAGTCTATATTTATTTATTTACTTGTGAGTTCATCAAATTTTCTGAGGGTTGGATAGGAGAAATTCTCGATCTGTGAGCCAGGTGCCCGCCTCCCATTGGGCTTTCAACCTTTGACAAATTGGTTGTCTTTAAGACACCTTGTGACAGCATGGCTGCGATAGCCCAACTGGTAGAGGCATCGGCCATGATAGTCGAGGTTCCTGGTTCGAACCCAGGTCGCAGAATTTTTCGACAGAAAAATTAATACTTAATAAACGCTTTTTTAAAAGCAAATGGCTGGATTCGATATCATTTTAATTATCGTGAAATTATGATTACACTACAGACGTACAGGTGACCGTCCCCCTTCGTGGGCTTGAGTGCCTCAATATTGCTAAGGGCTAAGCTGGGCAGGGACACCCATGCAAGGCAGGCCTTAGCTGACGGGTCAGACTAAAAATATTCGGTCGGATGTGGACCCACCCAGGAGACCGGTGCTCGCAAGGGAAGCTTCTTAAACCTCTAATTTGACTTTGACCAATACGGCCACTTACCTGTTTACCGTACGCGGCGATTCGCATTTGGGGGAAAGGGACTCCTGCTGGTTGCGGGAAGGCTATTGCGGAACAACACACAAATTTCGTCCCTGCTTCTTTGAAAGACGGTAACCTGAAATTTGCCCGTTCAGACTAATCGGTTGATCAGGCCTCTTTGGAAGTTCGGCTTTAGGGTAAGGCTATGTCTATATTTCCCCCGTATCCCTGGTGACAGTATTCATCCTCGTATTGGGCTCGGTGGTGGGTGAGGAGCGAGGAGGCTGAAATTATTTTCAATTTAATGGAAAGTAATAAAGAAAGCAATGAAAATGAAAACAAAATAGTTGACGCGGAGAGAACAAAAAAAAAATAAATAAATAAAATAAAAAAACGATTGTAAGCTGCGTCCAGAAAGTATAAAGCCACTTGTTTTTTAACAATATTTATTTAATGCATAACCAAAATGCGATATGAATCAACAATGTTCATCATGTTAACATGACTGCTTGCCAACCATAATTTCAAGTAAAAATAACAAATACCAAATAAAATAATGAGAAAATTCAATTTTAGTTGTCCAAAAAGTATAAAGCCATTGTTACATTTTCATACTTAGTAGCCTATGAAACTTCCATTGTTGAGCAGAACTTTACATATTCGATCAGGCATTGTGTCCACAAGATGTTTCAAGTAACTGGAATCCAATCGTTCCCATTCTTCAACAATGCAGGCTTTAAGCTGTTGAACATTTTCGAACTGGCGTCCATTCGCATAAACAGCACATGCTAACTGAGCCCATATATTTTCCATAGGATTAATGTCCGGTGATATCGCGGGCCAAGCCATTACGGCTACACCATTTACAAGAAACCACTCATATGTGTTTTTTGCGGAATGTACTGGTGCATTATCCTGCTGAAACAGAAAGAAAGGTCCTCCCATTTCCTCAGCAAATGGCAAGAGAAAATTTTCCAGCATATCTTGATACTTCGTGGCTTCAAAGATTTGATTTGGACTTCCATCCAAAAGCACCCCACACAATTACATTGCCCCATCCCATTTGTCGTTTGGAAAACAATTGCTCGTCTTTACTCAAATCGTGCCAATAAAATTGCCACCCACCTGGGCCATCAAGGTTAAATTTTTTTTCGTCACTAAATATGACATTCTTCCACACATCTTTCCAGGACATCTTCGTTTTCGGAAATTCAACACGTTGCACGTTGTGGCGGTGCTTAGGAGCAGGACGTGATTTCTTCTCTTTACTTGAGGAACTTCTTCTCAAGTATAACATTGGCAATGGTGGATTTGGAGACATTGAATTCAGGCTTCTTCGCTAGTGTTCGAAGAGATGCTCCATGCACACTCACCTCTTTGCAGATTGCTCTTTTCTGGCGTGAGGTAAGTTTTGTTGGCCGGCCACTTCGTTTCTTCTGACCGTACATGTCACCCAACTTCAAATAATTGGCAATAACTGCGTGTGGTCGACTCAAGGAACGTGCAACAGCTTGAGCTGTTTGACTGAGCCGTGTAGAGCAACAATTTGCTCCTTTTCAAAATCTGACAATGGTTTTCCACGCGGCATTGTTAAACTGCATGTGTTAGCTCAACTAAGAAATTTTTGTATAACTAATTATGCATTTTTACCATCATTTGCGCATACCTAACACCCCCTTGACAAAATGGGCCTAACCTTTCTTAAATATTTGTAGAAAATCAAACACTGGCTTTATACTTTTTGGACAACTAAAATAGAATTTTCTCATTATTTGATTTGGTATTTGTTATTTATACTTGTAATTATGGTTGGCAAGCAGTCAAGTTAACATGATGAACATTGTTGATTCTTATCGCATTTTGGTTACGCATTAAAAAAATATTGTTAAAAAACAAATGGCTTTATACTTCTGGACGCACCTTAGATGGAAGATCGTTTAATGTTTTTTCCCCGTTTTCAATCGATAGAATTAAAAGATTAGAAAGACAGATTAGAAAGAGAGCAGGTTATGGAATTGAAGGAGATCTGATGTGCAAAAGACGTCTGCGAAATGGCAGTATGTTAGTGGAGTTCACTAACACGAAGCAGTCTTTGGCATTGGTGCGTTGTAAGACCTTTACGCAAGGGAAAAATTGAATATATTTCCCCATTCTATCCTTAATTTTTGAAGGTGGGTTTTCATCTGCAGAGATTTTCGCAATCACTCGGACGATTTTCTTTTTAAGGAATTAAAAAATCAGGGCATGGGAGATATTGAAGGAATTTAGCCCAGAAGAGGTGGAGAAGGTATCAAGCGAACTACCCGAATTTATCAAGCTTGGGTATCTTAGGATACGTATTAGATCTTATGTACAAAATCTGCTGCAATGCTTTCAGTGCCTCAGATTCGGCCACACTAAACTCAATTATCGCTTTCCAGCGCTTTGTGGCAAGTGTGCCTAAGAACAAATGCGTTCGACATAAAGGAAGAACCTGAAAACGAAAACCACAGCCAGAAGCACATACGGGAAAAGTCTTTGGATACTAAAAATAAACCTCGACCGGTAAGGAAATAGATGAAGTGCCCAGATGGATAGAAGAGTTCGAGTGTCACTCGAAAACGACATACCAACAGATGAAGCTCTCCCAAAAAGTTAAGAAATGAATTCCTCATCTTCCGAACTTCAAGTAGATGTTTCCGAAAATGAAATGGCCGAAATATATAAAAGCAAAAGACAGTTTGGATTTACCTAGTCTCTAGATATTTTAGTAGATTTGTTTAGTATTTGATTTTGAATTTGGAGCATTGAATTAAATTTAGCTTCTTTTTGCCACGTGTTTATGTTGTATGGGTTACAGCAGAGTAAGGAGGAGGGACGTTTTATTAATTTTAATTAAGCAAAGTTTAATGAATCAAATTCTTTTCATAAAACGTAGACTTAATTGTCAAAACACATTTAAATAAAGTTAATTGATTCTGAACATCTATTAATCATATCAATTCAGTTATATAAATTACTAAATAAAAGGAATAAATTCAGATATGTTGATTGAAGTCGTCAATCTTCCTTGCCCCACTATGAGGAGAGTGGGGAGCTCCGATCTGCTCGGAGAAGAGAATAGGCAGAATTAGACCTCATACAAGTCAGAATTTTAGAAGATGAATAAATTTAGAATATAATTTATTTTTCCACACTTAATAATTTTCTGAGCCTTATATCAAACAGGTCCACTTATGTACAATTCACTTGCTGACGCCTCGGACGGTCGTCCTACGGAAATACGTAGTAAGCTTGAGCCCTTCGGTTCGGGAACGGGTATGTTACTCCACAGCGAAGCTCTGGACAGATTAGCTCCTGCACGGCGTACCTTTGGCGTGTGGAAAATTAAAAACAAAACATGCATTAAAATATGTCTTATCACTATATTAACGAGAGACGGAATGGTATCTATCCCATATATATTGAAACGTCATTAATAGTAATTATTAATTTTAAATAATAGTTATTAATTAAAAATACAAATTAAATAAAAAATAAGGTATAATAA
>JAHWFO010037919.1:2072333-2131102 GCA_023313115.1 Rhysida immarginata | reverse complement strand
CCTCGACTGGGATCGAACCCGCGTCCTTGGGCATCAGAGGCGATCACTAAACCACTGAGCCACCGAGACCGATGGGGCTTCTCTGTAAACCGCTTCTCTTTAATTCTGTTATTAATTTTTAATTTTAACGGCTTCTCGTTTCGATCTTTTTGAGATCGAAACTCGTCTTTTTCCGCTGACACTTTTACTTACAAAATTAAGGTTTGTGTGTTATTTGCATGCTCGAACAGTGTAATTTTTATTTTAAAATGCCAAGATGATTGAAATTTAGTAAATGATTGATTAAAATTCATTGTATGGGATTCGTACTTAAATTTTCCCCAGAAATTTTCGGAACCTTCAATAACGAGCATGGAAAATTCTTTCGCCAAGTTATCAATGTAAGTGTAGACCCCGAACGGTACAGACAACAGCTATACACTGACAGAGACATAGCACAAAACACAGACGAAACTTAGCAGAAAATCAGCCACTATTAGCTTTTCTTGTACTGCCATGTAAGTGATAAGTTTTCACAAACTGTAACCATTCGGCACTCTAAAATTTTCGTGAAGAAAAAAAAATCCAAGATCATATTTGAATTCTGAAGAACAATACTATTTGATTCAATATACTCTTAGAGAATTTTTGTTCTTGTAACAAAAATTTATTTCTTCCTAAGGATTATAATAGAAAGACGGGAAAGCCAGCGGGGCTTATACGAAAGAGTTGGGTTTCCTTAGAAATAAATAAGAGATTTGCAGTCGTTTTTTCCTTATCTATTGAAGGTTTAGAAAATAAACCATTGGTTTCCATAAGCCAGAATCTCGTTTTTCTTCAAAATCTCTAGCAATGAGTTTTTATTCGGGAAAAAACTGAAATCGGTACTTTGAAACTTTTGTTTTGAAATTTTCATGGATTACTTTAAAAAAGCGAAATAAAAAAAGAATAACCTTATTTAATAAAATGTTCGAGACCATAAAATATACGGGATTTAATGCCAAATGCATCTTCGAAAAAGCTATCCATTAATATCGACCGAAAACTGGAAATTGTTTTGGGTGCTTGGCCCTAAATAAGCAGTTTGACGTAGACATTAATTGAAACGATACGGATTTCTATTTAAGGCCACTGCTTTGATCTTTTTTTAATGCCACCATTCCCTATCGATGGAAGAAGTCCTTTTGGATTTTACGTCTAGTCCCCTCTCGCGCTCGCTCTTTTTCTTTCGGCTCACGAATCGACTATGACATCATGAAGGAGACGGCAGCTTCCCTTTTCTACTTCTGTTTCCTATAAGACGAGAGGAGGGAAAACAGGGGAGAGAGAAAAGCAGCTCCGCAACATGCCAAGAAAACCTAGCCGAGGCAATTGTCGTCTTGATCCCTTTCGTTTCCATCTCATATTTCAGGAATCTTGCTGCTCGACCCCGACGCAACGACGCCACGCTTCCAGCGGCAGGAGCCTCCCAGGTCGATCTACGGGGGGCGGACGACGTGAACAGACTGACCGATTGTTTTGCTTTTAAAATACCCAACCTCCCAAAATAAGAAGAAAAAGGGATAGAAAAAGCAAAACAATTTTCTGGGTTTCTTTTTTATTTTTTTCTGTTCCAATCTTTAAAAAAAGTTTCAAAATACAGTGGAAAAACTTGAACATTTGCAATTAACTTCCTGGAAAAAAAAAGTTTAAAACTGCAATGTCATTTCAAAACACACTGTGAGAAAAGAACTGAAATAGAAATAGATTACCTAAGTTTATAAAACACTTTCCCTGTAAAGGTCCATTAAAACGTATATTTATTTGGTTCATACAATAATTACCAAACATTTGGCGTTAGTTGGTGATACAAGTAAAAATTATTTATTTCATTTTGAAATTGAATTAAAAGATCACTGACGTTAAAATGACTGTATTATTCAAAACAAAAATTATACAAGACTAGAAAATTATATCGAGGATGATACGTACTTTTGATATAAAGACTACAGGAAACCACTGATCCACATAAGATGTTTAATCAAACGGATGCGCATTTCGGCAGCCACGCTGCCTTCTTCAGCGTACACAAGGATATTGATCAGAACAGATGAGGTTGTTCAGATGCAGTGCATTGAGCTACATCGTCATTATTTATAGTACAAAGTGGAAAGATAAGAGCCAATTATAACAGATTACATATACAGCAAGTAGTAAAAAACCAATTATATAAAAAATTACATAAGTACACTAAAGGTCTACTAGGCCGTCATTGGTCTGGGTGTCATTGGTCTGGTTGGGTCTTCTATTGGTCCATTTCGGCAGTTTCACGATGTTTTTTAGTTGGTTTACGTCTATTGGGCCTGCGTCACTGTTCATTAATCTCACGGGGTCTTTACTGTTGATCGCGTATGATTCCAGAAAGTTTAGCAAGCGGGGTCACTGGTGCTGTGTATGATGTCAAAATCTTCACGCTTAAAGTCTTGTCCTGTATATGGTCAGCAAACCTTGATTTTCCATATTTTCCATTTCTGATGCACGCCAAATGTTCATTCATTCTCGTACAAACCGCTATCCGGGACTGGCCATAAGAGACAGCCTCACATTTGGCGCATGGCAGCCTGTATACGCCCGGTCTATTTTCTGGGTTAACCTTGTCCTTGGGGTTCTTTAGATGTTTCATCACTGTGTTGAAGCTTTTGCACGTGATTTCCACTCCGAATTCTTTGGTGATTCTTTCCATGCCCCTGTTCAGTAGTCAGTTGTATGGCAGTACAAGTCTTACGTCTGTTTTCTAACTTTCTTGTAACGTGGTGATATCCTGCATAGCTAATTTCCGTTGAACTCTCTTGGTAACATTGTCTACTATGTTTTCCTGGTAGCTGTTCTGTCTTGCGAGCTCCTTTATGGTTTGGATCTCTTTTGATACGTATAGTACTTTGATAGGTTTTTTGGATTCTATGTGTGGTCTGGCATTGTCTTGCAGAAAACAAAAACCACTGGTCCTGATCGCTTTTTCCTTAGTGCCGGCTTCAGGGACGTCCTCAAAATGTCACAATAGGGTGCAATAATGGTTCCACGTTCTTCCCGTAAATCGACATTCCTTAATGTCTTAATGTCCCAGAATACAGTCGCCATCACTTTCATTGCCGACGGTGTCATCTTGAATTTCTTGGGTCGTGGTGATTCGTGTGTCGCCACACCAGGCTCGCACGCTTGCTTTCAGAAGTATGATGATGAATCCATGTCTCGTCGGTGGTCACAACACGTCTTAGGAAACTGTCTCCTTCTCTGTCATAAGGCTACAGAAGCATGGAATAGATTTCCACCCGGGTGGATTTGTGATCCTCGGAGAGTTGCTTACGGACACGTCTGGCACAGATCTTGTTGAATTTCAGCTTATCGTGGATGATAGTCTCCACACTGCCAGTGCTGATGTTCAGCATTGAAGCCAAATCTCGGACATGAATCCGCCTGTTGTCCCTTATCAGCTCGTTTGTGCTTGCGATGATGCCATCTTTGACAACAGTTGCTGGCCTTGCCTTATGAGGTTCATTGGCTATGGATTCTCGCCCTTCTCCAAACCTTTGACACCAAGCAAAGACGGATGATCGAGACAAACATGACTCGGTGAAATCTCTAATGAATTTCAGATGCTTTCACACCTTCGTTGTGGAGAAACTTGATGATTATTCGTTGTTCCACTTTGGTCGACACATTGCTGTCCGCCATTTTGTTTAAACAAACAATCGGTTGTCATGGCAACCGGATGGGTGATGCTGCATTTGCATGACAGGCGATAGTTGCCATTCCAACAATGAAAGTTTAGATTTTTACAACAATGAAATTTACAAAAAATAAAGTTCAGCTCAAATTTGAACGGCACTCTTAAAATTGGCATGATTTTGATGTTCGCCGCCGAAATAGCAAGGACTTCGCTTCATTTTCTCAGAGATAAATGAATTGAGGCGTTGCGGATACGAAGGGCGAACTCAACATTGGTTCAAATTTTTTTTATTTTATTTTTCAGCTTCTCAGACAGCAAAGAATAAGGTGGTATAGTTTTTTGTTCAGATAACTCCTCGTAATCGTATAAAATAAAGGCTGAAAGTAAAGCGTTCAACTTATAAGATTGCTAGAGCAAAAATTTCAAACGCGTGTTTCTCGAAATCGCAGTTTGTTGAGTTCGCCCTTCGTATCCGTAACACCTCAATTGCATTTCATGGGTGGATTTTTGGTATTTGCCATTTTATCCCCGTGATAATTTTTTAAAGTAATCAAATTCATCCCAATACGCCTTTTTCCCGCTCACGAGATCTTTTTCTCATCCTATGTTGCGGGTGGGAAGGAAACCACGATCTGTAAAGTGAAGTGCCGTTGCGGTTTTTTGTGCTTTATGGCTCGATTTTGTGCAAACATTTTATGCTTTGGCCTCTATAACATTTGCATTTTCTGCACACACAATTGCTATTATCACATACTAAATAAAAAAATGATTTTTTTTTTAATTCGGCGGTAATATGTGATGCTATTTAAATAAAGATCAATTTAATTTTAACTTAAAATGTTTAATAATGAAGATAATATAATTATAAAAAAAATTAAAAGTACTTTATGTTTATCTGTATAATAAATAAAAGTGCAATTGGTTATTCATAATGGTAATCTTCATATGCAGAGTATTTTTAAAATGTTAGTAACTTTTTATGAAAATAATAAATTCAATTTTTTCTTTAAAAAAATCAATTGTTTTAATTTAATAACTGTATGCATTTTCCACATGAATACATTTTAAAGCAAGCATGCTCTTAAAAATAATTTTTCAAAACACTACTTCAAAATCAAAAAATATAAGATTCTGCAAAAATTTTATACCCCTTGTTATTAGATCTTCCTAGACACAGCATTAATGTATTAAAATTTATGTTTGGCAAAACTGTCCAATTAATCGAGTAGTATTTCATTTCTTCGTTTTACAAGCAATTTTTACCATGAAGCAATGTTTATTAGAACCTTTAGCATAAAAGCTACTTATAAGAATGCGCCCTTGGTCTGAACGTTTATCCGGCCGTTCGGCCGTCCAACCGCCGTTTGCACGATAACTTGAAAACGTATTAACTTTTTCAAATTCTGTTTTCAGAAATATGACCATCAAAGTCTTAGCTCGGCCGTATCAACTTTTCAGAATTTTTCGTGGACCCTTTCAAGTCGAATTCACGTGCTAAAACAGCGAGTGTAATGAATACCAAGATAACGGCATGTCATAACAATCGATTTGTCAAGAAGGAATACATTGTTACTTTCTGTTCATCTCTTAAGCATTACTGACATCAGCGCGCACGTGAAATCGCTTTGTCGACGCACGATTGCTCAAGTGCTCATAGCACAGAATAAGAGAGTAATATTGCTCTGTGCTCATAGTCTAAATTATTAAGTAGCGGAAGAATGGAGCTCACAGTCCTTCATAATTTCTACACTATTTGAGGTAGAAGGTTGAAATTCGGAATGTAGCTTCCTATGGGCATGTCCATCTGCACTATTTAGTTTGGTTTTGATTGGTACAATGGGGTCGGAATTACGGGGGTGGGATTCAGAGAGGACAACATATCTATGTGGTATTTTGGTATATACAGGCGTGAAATTCAGTATCCAGATTCGTCTAGCAAGATCTATATTACTATGAAGTTTAGGCCCAATTGTTCCATTGGGGTCGGATTTGCGGGGGTGGCAGTCACTTGGTCCTTAGAACTATGGCAGCATATGGCATGTTATATATCATACGTTCGGAAATGATGAAAAAGGAAAGAAGATAACGAGGTTTTTTACATTTTATGCATATTACGTTCCAGAAAATCAATTTTTTTGATTAAAAAACCTGGGGAGAGGTAAAAAGTGCAGATAAAGGGGTAAAAATTGATGACCGCAGGATCTGCTACTTTCCTCACCCTACTCGGGAAATGTATAAATAAATTTCTGCTTCACTGCTAAAGCTCCTCCTTGGAATGTTTACAAGATTTTATTTTGAAGAGGATTTCCCGCCAACCTCGTTTTCATGCCCAATAGGGATAACGTAATCGTCTCGTCCAAGTTCGGAGGTAGCCTCCGCATATGTAAAGATAGTAGATCGCAGTAGGGCAGAGTAGATAAAAGGATTGGCAGTGACATCGACCTCTATGGTCATTTCAAGACTCCTAACCTATAGGGCCCGCAAATTTTGCCTCGCAAGGGTTCTTGAACGTGTAGCCGGCAAAAACGACTACACGGGACCAATGGCTTTACTTCCCCTCCGAAGGAAGTGCGTGAACTCAGGATTTCCCCCTGAAAAATCCTCGTCGTCCTCGGCCGGAATCGAACCCGCGTACTCGGGCATCAGAAGCGATCACGCAACCACTGAGCCACCGAGGCCGATCATTTGTAGGTAAACAGAACAATCTCAAAAAGTTAAATTATAACTCCAAATTGGTTAAATAATAACTTAATCAATACAACACAGGGCGAAGGGACTATCCATTCTATGAAAAATCCGAAAAACAGGAATTCTAGGTGATATACTGGGATTTTATTTAAACTCTTCTTGACTTGCCTCGGATTAAAACATGTCCATCTTCGAAACTGGAACATCACTGGATACTTTGGACCCAAGTTTTTCTTGTCCTTACTCTAAAAGCTCGTATACCCTCTTGCTCTATTCGAAACTCCCGTTGTTCAGATGTTTCCAATGCCCATACCGCCTTTTCTTTTTTAGCTGCAGAGTTTCTCTGACCAATATTCGTTCTTTTTCTTTTCTTTCCAGACAAATTTTCGCCAGTCGTCTGGACGTTTGATGTTTGACGTTTGATGATAGGGAGCTCCAGGGAGATACGTGGGACTCCTTTGCCTCCTCAATAGACGCTGCCTTATTTATGTCCTGTCACTGCATCATCATTTTATGCTTATTATTAATAATTCTTGGAAATGAACGTTCAATCACCGCATTATCAGCATCTCAGTTTCCAAAATATTCACATTCACACAGAATATTGACAAAATGTATTTTTATGAAATGTTTGGATCTGCTATGCTACCAAATAAGCTACGTGATAACTCCGGCGTGGGTCGGACTCTGTTTTTTTTTATTATTAAATTTTCCATTATCTTAAAAATAAATATATGAAAACGCTTAGAATTAATACAGTAAAAATTCATACTGAAAATTTGAAAAAACTTTTTTAAATGCTCACAATGGATGGACCTCTTCAAGTATGCCACTGCTAGGCTAAATAATTTCTTAATCACGTAATCTTACATTACATGCACACTTGATGTTGTTGCAATGCACACAATGTCTTGCAGCAAAACTTGACCATTCATCAGTAGTCTAGTGGTTGCCGATTCTTCTATTGATATGCTTACCAGTTGCTTAATACAGCACGGAGCTAAAGGACTGCTTCCTCTGTCGTCTTTCCACTATTTCTCAAATAAGCCAAATGATAACCGCGGCTCGGACTCCTTTTTTTCTGGTTAAATTTCAGCTGCTTTCAGCCTCCAATATCTAATTTTATTTCTTACGAATATATTTCAGTTTTTGCTAATTTGTGACTGTCCACATTAATTTGGCAACTCAATGTTCCTACCAGCATCTTGTTGATACCATGCCTCACCGCGTGTCCGGCGTATATTCTCAATGTAATTTCAGCTGTTTTTGTAGACGATTTCTGGTTTGTTTGTTTGTTTGTTTGGTATTAACGTCCTTTTCAACTGCTATGGTCATTTCAGGACGGCGTGATAGGGACCGCAAATTTTGCTTCGTAAGGTTTCTTTAACGTGCAGCCGGCAAACGACTACACGGGACCAACGACTTTACTTCCCTTCCGAAGGAAGTTCGTGATCTCAGGATTTCCCCCTGAAAAATCCTTGTCGTCCTCGGCCGGGATCGAACCCGCGTACTCGGGCATCAGAGGCGATCACGCAACCGCTGAGCCACCGAGGCCGGTGTATGATTTCTAAGCATAACCTGTTTTCTGATTTTTTTTAAAAAGTTTATTGCATTAACTAACGATAACGTATACTTTTAATGATTTCAAATAGCTGATTCAATGCCTAACGAATTTTTAAAAGACAAATATTTTAATATTTTAAATTAAAAGAAAAGGAAGAGATAATTCTCAATTCAATAAAATAATAAATTTATTAATCCGCATATTGTAATTAGCAATTAACTAATACTATCAGTACTTGTGAACTGAAGTATTGGATCTTTTTAAAAAACGATTTGACCAATATGTATGAGAATGTGGTCCAGTTAGTTATTACAAGGAAAGATTATAATTAATACATCTCGTACAAATCAACAATAATTTGGATTATAATTGGTGGACTGTATATTTTATTTTATGTACTTACAAATTATAATTTATAAAAGAGAATTTTCCTAGTTAATTGTATAATCTCTTCCTCCTTTTTCCATTTAAAATATTTTTTTAAATTTATTTCTAAGAATAATTTGATTATCACCAAATAACTTTTTATCAGATGGACTGAATTGGATGATTATTTTTGAATTGTTTAATAGAGCAAGTTTTTCTGGTGGTCCCTTAATAAATTCATCCAGATATCTTAGGTAGATATTAGAAAAAATAATTGCGAATGATTCACATCGGCGTTGGTGGCTCAGTGTTTGCGTGATTGCCTCTGATACCCGAGGACGCGTGTTCGATCCCGGCCGAGGACGACGACGATTTTTTTTTCAGTGGGAAAATCCTGAGATCACGCACTCCTTCGAAAGGGAAATAAAGCTGTTGGTCCCGTGTAGTCGTTTGCCGGCTGCACGTTAAAGAAACCTTGCGAGGCGAAATTTTCGGCCCCTATGACGCTGTCCTGAAATGTTCTGAAAGGACGTTAATACCAAACCAAACCGTTGATTCACATGCATTACTTCGGGCGATCAGCTGTTTTTTACCAGTCCCAATATGACGGCGCGAAGGCACCACTAGAGGGGAGGTTGAAAATAGTAGAAAGGCTAGTATCTTCCTTTCATTTGTCTCTGGCGAAAATAGTACTAAGTCGTATTAAACAGGTTGTCAAAATGTAATAATGGCTCATCGGTGAATTTCAAACTTACAAGGGACGTGCACGTAGTTGTAAGACACTTTTTTTTTTATGTGCAAGCACACCTTGGAAGCGATAGCGTTGCGTTCTCGTGAAGTGGATTCGTGTGTATTGTTGAGTAGCGGAAGAAAGAAGTTGAAAGCGCATTAATACTGTAGACCACGGTATAAGAAGGAAAGGTAGTACGACGATACCGCGTGACCATGTGACAATCTTGTCCGTGGTTACTTCCGTTGGCGTGTGGCGGCGCTCCGCACAGGGAGGCGGAGGCCATAGACATCCTGTATGTATCAGAGATACGACAACTGAGAAGTCGAAAACAATTGGTTAGAGCCGACACGTGACTTAAGGACGCCATTATGTGTTAACCATGCTAGCAGATGCATTGCAATGCCGATACTTGTATCATGCTATACAACAGTATTTAGACATCGCCAGCTGTATTTTATTTCGAATTAAAAAACATTTATAAAACTAAGGCATAATGCCTAATTGTGCTGCAGTAAGTTGTTCGAACAGCGGGAAAAACGACTTTCAAGTCCACATAAATGGCCTATGCACTGATCAATACTGTTTTCTCTTTGGCATTCCATAGGTAAACCAGGGAAGAGGCTTGTGAATTAAGTGAAGACACGTGGTGTTCTTCCTTCATGATCAATATCACTCAAAACTGGTTCAAGCGTCTGTGGTTTAGTGGTACCATAATGCAGGTCCACTGGAAACTGTCAATGCTAAGATATGGCATGCATTATATTAAACAGTTTGGAATAACATGTTATGGTTGAATATAAACCTAAAATTAATGATAGTCGAAATAGGTTCAATGGTATGTGGTTTCATGGAACCATTATGATTCAGTGGAAACTTTCAAAGCTCAGATTAGGCATGTGATATATCAAACAACTTGGAATGATGTGTCATGAATGAATATAACATAAAATTAATTATATTCGAAATTGGCTCAAACGCACCTGTTTAGTGGAACCGTTATGGTTCATTGTAAATTTTCAATGATAAGATACAGCATGTAATATATCAAACAACATGGAATGACGTCTCATGAATGAATATAACGTAAAATTAAAGATAGTCGAAATTGGTTCAATGGTATGTGGTTTAATGGAACCATTATGGTCCATTGAATACTTTCAATGCTAAAATATGGCTTGTAATATATCAAACAACTTGGAATGATGTCTCATGAACGAAAATAACGTAATATTAATGACAGTCGAAATTGGTTCAAAGGAACCTGGATTTAGTAGAACCATTATGGTTCATTGGAATTTTCAATGATAAGATACAGCATGTAATATATCAAACAATTTGGAATGATGTGTAATGAATGAATATAACGTAAAATTAATGATAGTCGAAATTGGTTCCATGATGCGTGTTTTAATGATACCATTATTGAACCATTGGAAACTTTCAATGCTATGATATGGCATGTAATTACTTATGCCATATTATAAATAGTTAATTTGTGTTAGGCAAATTTAACAATAGCTAGTAGCTAATCTTTCGCTTCAATAGTACATGGTTACTTAGAAAAGCGTTAGCAATTATTTATGAAGAAAGAATTGGCAACGTTTCCTTCCCGGATTATTGGAAGATGTGGTACCACCCCCTCCCCCCCCCTCTCCCACTCTTCTGACAATCGTCTATCTTATTATTTTTTTTCATAATGTGGAAGACCTCTTTGGATTATTCAGGCTTCTTGCCTATTTCAGTATATTTCATGTGGTGTTTATTCCGAAAGGGTGAGACTCGTGTAAGCACTGCTTACGTCTCACCTGAACAAATGTATAATTCACCGCTCGATTGTCGATTGTCCACTCAACGTTCCCTCCAATGACCCTGCCGCCGCTTAGGGGGCGATATCGTGAAACACTGGCTTAGACCTTCGAACATAAAATAACCCTTCTATTTTTATGCTCGAAGGGTTAGACAACACATTCTAGCTGTCATTGTGGTATCCTTTCATTGGTGATACTCTTGAATTACCGCCATATCGAATGCAATACTATACAATAATACCAGGGAATAAGGTTAATGGGAAGCGAAGCTCCCGCTGATTTGTGATGCCCGGAAACAACCAGCGCACCAAGCGGATGAGGCGAAATGGCTAAAATTGAAACCGAAAGCAAAACATGCTCAGCGACTTTCGCTTTCCCCCTGAGAAACTTGGACCAATCAAAACAAAAGGTTTAAATAATTTCAGTTTTCACGCCGTGCATTCATATCGCATTTTCGTATCATTAACACTATAACAAAGAAATTATATAATTATTTCTAGAAATTAATTTTAAATACAATTTATACAATTTATCCTGTATATTTTATCCAATTTTAAACACACAATTATTTTATACTTATTTGAAACAAAAATACCCGTATAATTTAATTACATATGTATTCTTAAAAATATAATTTTTCATAATTTTAATTGATTCAAATTTCATAATAAGTTATTAAATTAAATTAGATATCTTTGTAATTGCATTAAAGATACGAAATACATTTTGAATGCACGGCGTGCAACTGATTGGCTGTTCTTCAGAGGCAAAGCGCAAGTCTCAAAGTCAGTAGGAGTTCATGTCCAACGATGTTCCTTCACGTCTTCAGGGAATCAAAGGTAGAAGTTCGGCAAGAATTTTCACATCCTCACAGAAAACTGTCCATTCGAACATTATCAATATTAACTAAATTATCGGAAGCATTAAAAGAAGTACTGTAAAATGGGAATAATAGGGGGTTGAACAGAACAGCCAATTCTTGAATGCTCATGGCGAGGTTGTCGCGCTTGTACAATAGCGGAAGCTGGTACCCATTTCGCCTCATCCGCTACAGAATGCTGGCGCTGTTTTGGCATCAAAAATTTAGCATTGGAACAGTTAGAGCTTCGCTTCCCACTAACGTTTTTCCCTGGTAATACCGTATAGCTACATCACAGAGAAGAATCCCCTCACGTTCACTCTGTTTGACTCTCTCATTCCCTTGTGTTTTTTGTTTATCATTAGCTCCCCCCCCCCCTCCCCTTTGGTTTTCACAGGATGCTCGATCCATGAAAGTAGTACAGTGGCTAGAAGAAAGTATAAAAGTAGGAATAAGATCCTTATTCCTACCTCCATGGCTCGATCACGTGTTTCAACAATGGGTGGCCAGCTGTTTCAGATATCACATTTAAGATCTCTTAAGAATTGAAGGGAAAAATTATTTAACGAAATGAAATCTCCTCTAGTCCCTTTTTCTCTCAATTTCTTACTTTAAATGAAAAGTTATATCTAACAATAAAACTTCAGGTAAAATCTTTTCTTTTTTTTTTTTTTTACTTTTGGCGCTTATAACAACTGAAGAAAAAAAAGGACAGGCACTTAAGAGGATAGACTCGAACCCGCAAGTTTACCCTACTGCAAGCAAGTGCCTTCATCAATTCTTTAGGTATATAAGCAGGGAAGAGGGAGGAGCTGATATAAGCTGAATCCTTGACGTCGCTTTTTTTTAGGTTTTCTTTTGATGTCGCTTTTTTAAAAAACGAAGGCATGTTAACCTAAACCCTTTTACACGAGTTACTTTTAGATGGTCCCCAACCTTTGTTTAATCCCATCGAAATCTGTGGAAGGTGTTTGTGTCCTCCCCATGTAAATTGCATTAACGCCACAAAACAAGGCCTGCTCATTGCCCGCTGACTGCGTCATCAAAAGAGGGTTGGCAATCCAGCCTTCATTGTTTACAGCAAAAATACTGATTGTTAACATCCAAGATGGAGACAATGAAGGTTGAATTGTTGCTTGCACCCTGATGGTCAGGAGACTTTTCCGCTTCCAGGCCTTGTTATCTCGTAGGCCTCGTGTTTATTCATTTATTTGACATTATGGTTTATTAATTTTGTCTAGTTTATTTATTTTTCTTCGCCAGTTGGTCTGACATACTTTAGATTTACTAGGTTTACAGATGATAATTGTTGAGTGTCTTGCCTGAAAATGTCGGGCGTGGTTTTTTGGCCATTGTTTTGCACGTTTTGGTTACAGGGGTTGCTAGGGAATGCAACTGCGAAAACATAGGAATGCAGACTGGAGAGGAAACATGGATTCCCGGAGGAATGGGAATGGAAGCTTTGACATGTTTCCTGTGAAGAAAAATAGTCCTTTTTCCCTTGTGATGGGAACGGTGAAGGTTAGCATCTTTCCTGAGACGGGAATGAGTTTGCTGTATTGACTTTTCGGACATAAAAAAGGAAAGTTTATACACAGTTGCTTGACCATGAGCATATTTGCTTAAACCTATTTCTGATGAATATACGGACTTTTCTAAGATAACTGAATGGTGTAGTGTAAGGCCATTGTAACCACTAGAAGTCTCATCGCTACTAGGCAAATTTTGTGCGATTATTCTTGTTGAATGATTCCCTGTAATTGCAAATAGTAATTTCTATTAATAGGCCGAGTGAACTGAGTCTCGATATAATCAAGCTGGACACTACCTTGTCTTTGTGTGGCAGTTAAACAGTTACATATGTCAACGGTAATCCTAAAATGCAGTTGACCGAAAAAATAACTGTAACACCTAGATTATAAATAAGTATTTCTTTATGAATTATGTGGTGACTGTAGAATCCTTTAATAAAAGTGTGCGAGCCCTTGCAGCTGACAGGCTAAATCAAACGAACTAGGGCAGGCTCGGCACAAAACAGAAAGCTCTTGGGCAGCTCTTATACGCTGTCCAACGATAGAAAAACTATTTCTCTAATTAAATTCCCAATTTCAATTGTTAGATATTGTTGCTAAATAAAATTTACAATGTTTAACAACTGAAATTGGAAATTTAACTAGACACGCCCAGTTTTTCTTTCATTTGATAGAGTATAAGTCGCACTGGGCCAGACTTGTCGCACTGATCTAGCTGACTTGGCATAGCCAGCCTGTAAATATACTAACGGAACTTGCCATCGTTAACGTTTTCATTTGAACAAAGCGAATCGAAACTATGGCGTCATCAATGGAAACTATGAATCCCATGAATCGAAACCAATAAATGACGTCACCGTTACAGCGCCATCTGAGCTTCTCCAATAAAACACCCAACAATCCGCAATACATGCAAATTAGGTAAATAACATGTTTCTTTATTGATGGTTTCTGGTGGCGGTGCATCATTTTATTGGAAAATTATCCTACAGAAATTTATTATAAATTATCTTTTATAGACCTTGTTAGTCATAATCTATTTATATACTAGCGCCATCTACAGCGCTTCGGCCGTTTATAAAACTTTCTGAGATGGAGAAAATATACAAAAACTGTGTCTATCTAACATAGTTTTTATTAATTTATTAAATTTCTGTATCAGCCAGAGACGTTCTGATCATCCTCCACGATGGTTGTTAAATTTGAAACATCAATTGATTTGCCCAAATCAATCGGTTATGCTATATTACATGGAGAAATTTGGGAAGTATGCTTTTGCGATCGCTGAGCACGGCACTCCTATTCTTTAACATGGAAAGACGATTTTAAAACGTTTTCGCAAGCATATTTAAAAAGACTTCAGATAACGAATAAAAACGTACCTGCATTTTGCTTTTCTGTTTCCATTGACGCAACTTTACTACACATATGATTAAAATTCGAATTAAAACCGGTGTCTAAATATTTTCCTGCCCTTTTTAGTTTAATAGCATTGTCGTCTATGGATGACAGCTCGACATTATCGTCGAAATTAAGTTCTCTTCAACGAAAACCCGCGCCAAAAACCTAGCAGTCACGCTTTATGTACCTTCTAAGAAAGAAGTTCATTATTTTCTAAAGGAGAAAAATTGCATTTGACAGGTTCAAAATCGGTTTTTACCTGAATTTTCAATAGCACTGTCACTTCAGCGAACTGTTCAGCAAACGATTATCGCTCGTCATTCACGTAACGAAGCACAATATTCAACGATATACAATATTCACTTATAGTTTGAGAAGCAAAAGTAGCGCGTTAATTTAAAATGATTTAACACTTCAGATTGAAATTAATGTGTATTTGTTCTTGACACAGAATTATGCATTACGAATAAAGGTTGCTAAATGATAAAAGCAAAAATGGTAGTGGAAGAATAAATTGAATTAATATCGCCTTTTTATAAGGAATTCGAAACGTTCAGTAAAAAACAAAGCATTCACATTTAATACGCACGTGGAGGCAAAAAATGACGATGCTTTTCTATATACAGGGTGATTCGAATCGGGTGTAAAACAATTTAAGGGGCCGCCAAGAGCAACAAGTTAATAACTCAGGTTATGTAAAGCCTAGAGTAATGAAATTTTGAGGAATAACAGGGTACATAAGACTGTGTATGCCGTTAATATTTGTTCGAATTCCAACGAGAAGTTTCCAGTTACCTCGTCAAAATTGTAACAAGTGCTTGTTAGTACTCACTAGTGAACACGTCTTATGATTTTGAATGAGTAACTCGAAAACTTCTTGTTGGAATTCGATCAAATTTTTATGGTATACGCAGTCTTATGTACCAAAATTCAACCAAATTTCATTATTCTAAGCTTTACAGAACCTGACTTATTAGCTTGTTGATCTTGGTGGCGGCATTTTTATTTCTGTTGATATCTCAATTATCGTTCAAATTCGGACTCATGTTCATAGGAATTTTGTTCACTTTTTGTGTTTACCTTGACCTCTATAATACCCCCTTAAATTGTTTTACACTCGACTTGAATCACACTTGAATAAATAGCTTTTGACGGTTTTTAAATTTTTGTTGTTTTCAAAGATTATATCGTACTGATGAACAAGAAAATATGTTTATGATGTAAACGAAGTATTACAGAACGTGTAGAAAATTTACAAAATTACAAAATCGATCATTTATTAGAATAACAGGATGCCGGGATAAGCATTTATCTCAAATAGTAATTACTGAATAATATCGTTAAGGTTATAAACTGTCATATCAATATTCTGTGAAATCAGACAGTTTTCAGTTTAATTATGAAAACTTAAAGAATATTATTTAAATAATTAAAAATTAAATAAGTTATTGCAAATGTTTTAGAAATGATAGTTTATGGAATCTGAATTTAAAGTATTAGGAAAGTTAACAGGAATAAAGAAACAAAAATAAAAGTTGATAACGGCCTGGAATGCATTCAATATACTTTCCAAAAAAAAGTGCTTCATGAAATTTTAAATTAAAATTAAATGCCTAAAATCGTGACTATAAAATAATAATACACATATCCATCAAAGAAGCAAGTACGCTTAAGATGATACAAACAATCTTTAAAATCAAAAGACCGTTTTTTTAAATCAAAGTCTAACGCTCAGGCAAAACACTCCGAATCAAAATACGCGTGACCTTTGTGGCAAATTAAACAAATTGATTAATACGGTAAATGCAAGTGATCAACACAATGCAGAATACATTAGCAATTAAAATAATTATGAAAAATACTCACAAATATGTAGAAATAACAATGCTACATCTGAAAATTTATGGAACAGATAGAATGTCATTTCAATATACCATAGGGGCCCAGTTTAGGCGAAGAATTATAAAAAGTACCATTCGCATAACCAAGGGTAAGGGGAGATAGGGTGAGATTAAAAAAATAAAAAAATAAATGTTTAATGTAGATTTATGGGAATCGCTCTTCCTGCAACAGATCACGTGTTCATGTCGTTGGCTAAGGTCTTCAGCCAATCAGTGACTGCCTTAGCTTTGTTGCGCAGGTCATTTACTTATCATTCATATTTCCTGCTTAAGTTGCGCTATGTTCATCACGTGCTCAAGAACATGACAAGAAAGTATTATGATTCTTCTGAGGAAAATTAAATTCGCATTGATTGCAAAAAAGGCCTTTTTAAGGGGCACCAATTTAACAGTAATTTGTTTAAAAGCAATCTCAGTGCGAGGTTAAATTTTGCACCATTTTGTTTCTGTGGTAACGCAATGATTGGTGGTTCGCTGGTTGGAATACAGTGAGAGAAATTCATTCGTAAACTTGTCTTAACTCTAACTTAAATCGTGGAAATTTTGTTTATCTTAATATTTACATTTATGCATATTTTAAATTGAATTTGCACTAGAAATAATTTGCACTATCCGTCAAATACGCCTTTCCTCCCCCATGTGATGCACCACTGAAAAGTTGTTACGTTCAAAATTAGATGAACAAAATTAATTGACAGAAGTACTGAGACAAATTATAAGATTAACTAATTAGGAGTTTATTACTCATTGAATTGTTTACAAAATAAATAAAGTAATTTGAAATAGTTTTAAATTAACTAAGCAAAAATAAAAATATTTCACATTTGTTGAAATAAATTCTCTGCACGAAGAATTTGATGAGAACAAGATATTTTAATGACCCAAATGTATATTCGGGGGCTACGCTCCCTTCATCAGTGAGTCATTAAATGTGCATCTGGAACTGTGGTTTCGTGTTGTTGTTTACTGATAGCGGTGTCCACAGTTTTTGGTGTAATCGTTCGTATCTTCTTTTTACATTAACATTAACTTAAGAAACAACTCGAATCGGCTACACAGAATTCCACATCACTATGACCATATTAAAAATTCAGTTGAGCTTCAAATTTCTTTTGTCAGCGCGTGATTCGGTAATTAACATAGTCTTCTGTTTAATCATTCAACTTGGTTTAAACAGATTAACGGAATCATTATGGGCTTAAACTGCAAATTTTTCGTCTAGCCCTCATGGAACATTATATTTTATTTTATAATCCTCCCATCTATTTTATATCCGACTTATCTCGCGGCCTTCCTACCTCTCCCTCTCTTCTCCTCCTTCGTTTATTCGATACTGCACTACGCCATAATAATATCCGCACTTTTAACAAAGGTTCACATAATAATATCCTACAACAAAGGTTCACACTTTTAACAACAAACACAAGTTTTACTGGTCTTTCAATAAGTCTGTAACAGTGTCATAATACTGTAATTAGTTTTATACGTTCTCATATTAAAAAAGACGCAGTCAAATATTCCCTTAACATTCATTTACAGTCAATAAATTAAAAATTTTTGTGGTAGGAAAGGCACGTTATACATGCTCCATACAATTTATCTCGCAGGTCCGCTATGTTAGCCCTTAATACGTTGCTCTAGGTGCTCTCACAAATTGCCTATTGGGTTCAAATCTGGGGATTTGGCGGGCCAATCGAGGTGCTGCACGGTCTGATCACACTCATCGAACCATGTGAACCCTGCAGTTATCGTCTTGATAGTAAACATCGTCCAGGTCATAAACATCCTTGACATGTTCCACAAAAGGCAGCAGTTATCCGTCCAGAA
This sequence comes from Rhysida immarginata, assembly GCA_023313115.1. Classification (NCBI taxonomy): domain Eukaryota; kingdom Metazoa; phylum Arthropoda; class Chilopoda; order Scolopendromorpha; family Scolopendridae; genus Rhysida; species Rhysida immarginata. The sequence continues at coordinate 2,112,738 of JAHWFO010037919.1, read as the reverse complement.
AAGTCACAATGGAGATGCTGGTTAAGCTTGGCACAAATTTCAACGAGAGGTCCCTGTTCATTGTACTGTACACTTGGCCAAAGAATCACAGAGCCACCAACCGCCTTCATCACACCTTGGACACTATCAGGATGAAAGGCTTCGTTGCGAGGTAACGGCTCCAGATGTCCATTTTATCCAGTTGCCTCCTTTAGGTTCTTTCACAAACTTTGTTTCTGTGGACCATTATTGATTTCCTGCAGCAGTTCTTGCCTGGTTTGAAAGCGGTTGGCCGTGGCCAGGCGCGATATTCGTCGTTGGTCCCATTCAGTCAGCACGGACTTCCGACCACACATTCGACAGTTGTTGCCACCCGACGTGCCTGTGGACCATTTATTGAACTCAATGATGACTGTTCGCTTTGATATTTCCTCAAAGGTAGCTACTTCTTGCACGGGATGTCCATTTGCCCGCCCAAATGCTATGACCCATTTTTTATAGCCAATTTCTTTACGGAATAACACAAACTGCTGTTAAAAATGATCGTGCGTTGCTTAGCTACTACTGTCTCACAATGAAATGTGTTCATGCGCATTTATTTTATATTCAAACTACTTTACATAGAAGCGTCGTAGAACAACCCTCAGAGTGATTAATTTTTTGTCCGGTGCGCTTATACAGGGTGTTTCTAAATATAGTTACCTAACGTTACACACAGGTTGTCAGAAGTTAGTGGACACCACAACAAACAGATTTTACCATAGCATGGGAGGGGGGGGGGGATTCTACCATTGTCCGGGTATGGGGGAGAGAAGTAATTTAACGTGCAAATGAAAACAACCACCTAATATCAATTAGTTTACTGACACGTGAAAACAACGCTTACAAAAGCTGCTCAAAGTGCCCACCAGTCATTTAGATACATGGATTGCATCATCGCAACATCGACCCCCCAAAAGAATCCTGGTATTTCACGGATTTCTTCGCTGGAAACCAGCTATTCATTGATAGTGAAAAGCGCGCGATAGACGGGTGCCTTCATGTGACCCCACAAGAAGAGGAGTAAGATCCGGTGTCTCCGTGTTAGGCTTCGACCAATCCTTTCCCACGAGCTAATCACCAACGGTCATTTGAAAGATCAAGCAGCTTGTCCGTGTGAAAATCCAGCAACCCAAAGAGGGATCGCAAACATTATAGAAACTTCACAGTCTATCGTAAATAAAATATTAAACAAAGATTTGCAACTGGTAAAGCGTCACAAGAGTAATGTTCACAAGCTGCTGCCACGACACGTTGCAGAAAGGAAGAGGAACTACGTTGTAGAACGATGTAAATACGTTGTCACTTTGGATCAACCTACGTCTTCTTGAATGAGTACAAAAAATTCCCGCACGATTTTCTACCGTCCACGTGGAGACAAATTATGGCAAAAGTTATCCGAGGAATCTAAGCAAAGTTTCTCAAAAGTATTTACGGTGATTGCCGGATACCCGTACAACGGAAAGCTCACAATCAGAAGAGTGGAGAGGCAGACTGCGGTTAACTCCCTTTACTATTAACTGCATTGTCTGGAGAGGACAAAAGCAAAGTTTGGCTGCATCAAGACAAAGCCTCCATCCATACGTCTAACTCAACCGTTCAATTTATGTTGGATTTGGAAGATGAAATTTAGAATTCACTTTATACTCTTTCATGAAATCCCTATCAAGTCACCAGATGCATCGCCGATGGATTTCTGTGGATTTGGATTATTGAAACGAGCCCTTGTTTAACGCCGTCCAGCAACCATTGAGGGTGTTTGGAAATCCTGCAAACAGGAATGGAACAACATCAGCCTCGTCGTTCTGCAGATATATCTTCTGAGGTGGAATATACGGTGCAGGGCAACAATCCATAACCAGGGTCATCAAAGAGGACACGATCTTTGGTAGAGAAAGAGGTTTTCTTCGTAATGTTTCTTCTCCAAATTTTTTCCATAGATCGTAATGAACCTTCTGTAGTTGTAGTATGTGTGCTTATTTCACCTATGAATCGTTTCAGCGCCTCCCAAGGGGGCGATACCGCCCACTTTGAGAAACACTGACTTAAATGAATGCATGCTTGGTCTGTATGATTATCCGTCCGCCGTTTACACGATAACATATTTGTTTTTTACCTTTTGGATGTTAAATAATCATTGGGATTATTTGAAATTTCACCTAGCAGAGGATCAGCCTACTAAAGCTTTGCTTGATCTTCCAGGCTTGTCAGTAAAGGGTAAAGCACAAATTTCTACACTCTCAGCGAGATACAGATTAACTTTCTCACTTTGTTTCAACAGTACATATATAATTGAAGGGCTCGGTGCAATAAGGACCTAACCCACAGCAAAACGTTTTTGAGTGACGTTATATTTTTAAAAAATCTGTAAATCTGTATAGTTGACGTTTTGTTTTACTGTGATTGCAGTTTTCTTGTGCGTTGGTTACTGAAACATATTGTAAATGGATTTCACAAGAAGTAATTATTACATTAAGTAAGGATTTCTTCCTGTGGGTTAGGTCCTTATTGCCCCGAGCCCTTCAATTATCAAAGCCCTAGCTCCAAATTTTAGACATTTTCGCAGACTCTTTCAGAACAATAACGAGTTGTGGAATGGGAATAACTATAAAGTGAAAACCTCTCATCCGATCTAATTTCTCTTTGTGGTTTAGAGGTTTTCACTTTATATAATCCTTCAGATCAAATATAGAAGTCAAATTATTTTTGTAGACTTTTACTCATTGAGATTAAATGAACGCCATTATTAGAATTTTTTATCGGTTATATTGGTTGTTGATGGGTTAGAGCACGATAGAGATATATGTCCATCATGGTTCCAAGCAAACGGAAAAATATTGATTACTAAAATTCAAGATGGAAACTGTGATGGTTATATTGTTTACATTGTTGCTTCGACTAAGAAGATCAGGTAATTTTCAATGCCAGGGCGTGTCTTTTTTTCGTTAGCCACGATGCTTGACTTAATGATTCACGTTTTATGGGAGACACTTAAAAAAGTAGTAAATAAATAAATAAATAAAAAATCAAGATCTTTTTTATTAAAATCTTTGGAGAGATGTAAGAAATTTTTCTAAAAAAAATTGGAGAATGCAACTTCTAGGAAGTGCAGCTGTTCAAGCTTTTGCTGAAAAAGTGAAGGTACTTTCCCTAATGAGTTAATACCTGGAGAAAATTTACTTTTCATGTGGTTTTTGTAATGTACTAACTTCCTGTAGAGAAATCTATATACAGGGTGTTTTTGAATTGAGTACAGATTTTTGGGAGATGATAGAAGAGGTCCTTAGAAGTATTTTTTGTCATATGAACGTGGGGTCTCCGCAGCTCCGTTTACTTACAATACTGCATTGAACAATCAAATAACACCGGGACGCAGTGTGCGTTGATAGGCCTAGATTATTTTATTTTTAACAATTAACACAAGCAATCTACTGTAATAACTGTTAAAGTAATTGTTTGCAAAGAAATTTCAAGGTGCACGTGCTTGTTTGTTGAAAAGTCTTAGGACAAACTTCGTCAAGGAGATTCCATGGTATCCAACCCCTTTGGAAAATACGATTAGTCCATGTGTAAATGAACTAATCGCATTCTGGGAAAGCAGTAGGTAAAGATTTGTTTTAAAAGGTCATACAGTATATTGCTTGTGTTAAATGTTAAAAATAAAATAATCTAGGCCTACTAATGCACACTGCATCCCGGTGTCATTTGATTGTTCATATGACAAAAACACACTAAGTAAACGGAGCTGCGGGGACCCCATGTTCATATGACAAAAATACTTCTAAGGACCTCTTCTATCATCTCCCAAAAAATCTGTACTCAATTCAAAAATACCCTGTATATAAAGAAGGATGTTTGTGGGGGGGTTTGTTTTTTATACAAATTTACAGTTTTATTCCGATCTTGATGAAATTTTGCATACTTGACCTTCAAAGCATGAGGAAGGTCACTGTCTACCTCAGATTTCGGAAAAATAATAAATATCGATAAAAAATCGATATTCATGGTTATGGTAAGGCATATTAATGAGAAATATCTCATGACCAACAATGCAAGGCAAAGTTTGTGCAACAATAGGCCCATCGTGTTCGCATCAACAATGGTATCAACGCGCAATTTACCAATAACAATACGCACAGAATGATGATGCAATGTTAAAGTAATCTTTCCAAGAATTATAACAATGAACATAAAATGATGAAGCAATTTATTTATTTATTTTATTTATTACTAGAAGAGGTACCCGGCGTTGCCCGGGATAATTACACTTGCACAAACTTTTCCTTTCATTGTTAGTCATGAGATTTATATTGTTGGTTCATGCAGTGTGTTTATGAATTGCGTGCTGATACCATTGTTGATACCTATTGTTGTACCAACTTTGCCTTGCATTGTTGGTCATGAGATATTTCTCATTAATATGCCTTGCCATAACCATAAATATCGATTTTTTATCGATATTTATTATTTTTCCGAAATCTGAGGTAGACAGTGACCTTCCTCGTGCTTTAAAGGTCATGTATGCGAAATTTTATCAAGATCGGACTAAAACTGTAGATTTGTATAAAATACAGACCCACAGACAGACCCACAAACATCCTTCTTTATATATATAGATAGATAGATAGACTAGCAAAGGTACCCGGCGTTGCCCGGGATAATTACACTTGGATGTAAACAGAACGATCTCAAAAATTTAAATTAAATTTTGCAATATCTTAAAAATAAACACATGAAAATGCTTAGAATACAGTAAAAATTCTTAATGAAAATTTGAAAAAAATCTTTTTAAAGGCTCACAATGGCTGGACCTCTCCAAGGATGCCACTGCTAGTCTAAATAATATCTTACTCACGTAATCTTACCTCAGATGTATACTTAGTGTTGTTGCAATTTCCACTCTTCTCTCGATGTGTTGAAGCAAAACTTGGCCATTCTTCACTTTGTGCAGTCTAGCGGTCGCCGATTCTTCTATTTACTTGCTTCCCATTTGCTCAATACATCACGGAGCTAAAGGAGTGCTTCCTCTGTTGTCTTTCCACTCTTTCTCAATAGTCTGCTAACTCTCCATTATCTCCAGTTACTCATCATTTTTAAAGATTTTCAAGAAATTGTTAAGTACTAAGAACTCTCTTTTCTAAGAAAAGCCTGAATAACAGGAATTCTATGCATTGTTACAAATTGAAACTTATCCATATTACATCATCAGTTTATGTTCATTGTTATAATTCTTGGAAAGATTGCTTTAACATTACATCATCATTCTGTGCTCATTGTTATTGGTGAATTGCGCGTTGATACCATTGTTGATGCGAACACAATGGGCCTATTGTTGCACAAACTTTGCCTTGCATTGTTGGTCATGAGATATATATTGTTGGTTCATGCAGTGTTTTTGTGAATTGCGTGCTGATACCATTGTTGATACCTATTGTTGTACAAACTTTGCCTTGCATTGTTGGTCATGAGATATTTCTCATTAATATGCCTTTCCATAACTATGAATATCGATTTTTTATCGATATTTATTATTTTTCCGAAATCTGAGGTAGACAGTGACCTTCCTCATGCTTTGAAGGTCATGTATGCAAAATTTTATCAAGATCGGAATAAAACTGTAGATTTGTATAAAAAACATACAAACAGACCCACCTACCCACACACAAACATCCTTCTTTTTATATATAGATAGACTAGCAAAGGTACCCGGCGTTGCCCGGGATAATTACTTGGATGTAAACAGAACAATCTTAAAAAATTAAATTAAATTTTGCAATATCTTAAAAATAAACACATGAAAATGCTTAGAATTAATACAGTAAAAATTCTTAATGAAAATTCGAAAAAAATCTTTTTAAAGGCTCACAATGGCTGGACCTCTCCAAGGATGCCACTGCTATTTTAAATAATTTCTTACTCACGTAATCTTACCTTGGATGTATACTTAATGTTGTTGCAATTTCCAGTAAAAATTCTTAATGAAAATTTCGAAAAAAAATCCATTTAAAGGCTCACAATGGATGGACCGCTCCAATAATTTCTTACTCAGGTAATCTTACTTCAGATGTACACTTGATGTTGTTGCAATTTCCACTCTTCTCTCGTTGTGTTGAAGCAAAATTTGGCCTTTCATCACTTTGGGTAGTCTAGTGGTCGCCAATTCTTCTATTTACTTGCTTCCCATTTGCTCAATACAGCACGGAGCTAAAGGTTTGCGTTCTCTGTCGTCTTTCCACTCTTTCTCAATAGTCTGCTAACTCTTCATTATCTCCAGCTACTGATCATTTTTAAAGATTTTCAAGAAATTGTTAAGTACTAAGAACTTTCTTTTCTAAGAAAAACCTGAATAACAGGAATTCTATGCATTGTTACAAATTGAAACTTATCCATATTGCATCATCATTCTATGTTCATTGTTATAATTCTTGGAAAGGATTGCTTTATCATTGCATCATCATTTTGAGCTCATTGTTATTGGTGAATTGCGTGTTGAAACCATTGTTGATACCTATTGTTGCACAAACTTTTATTTGCATTGTTGGTCATGAGATATATATTGTTGGTTTATGCAGTGTGTTTGTGAATTGCGTGTTGATACCATTGTTGCAAAAACTTTGTCTTGCATTGTTGGTCATGCGATATTTCTCATTAATATGCCCTGCCATAACCATGAATATCGATTTTTTATCAATAATTATTATTTTTTCGAAATCTGAAGTGGACAGTGACCTTCCTCATGCTTTGAAGGTCATGTATGCGAAATTTCATCAAGATCGGAATAAAACTGTAGATTTGTATAAAAAACATACACACAGACCCACAGACGCACAGACCCACAAACATCCTTCTTTATATATATAGACTAGAAGAGTTACCCGGCGTTGCCCGGGATAATTACACTTGCACAATCTTTTCCTTTCATTGTTAGTCATGAGATATTGATTGTTTGTTCATGCAGAGCGTTTGTGAATTGCGTGTTGATACCATTGTTGATACCTATTGTTGTACAAACTTTGCCTTGCATTGTTGGTCATGAGATATTTCTCATTAAAATGCCTTGCCATAACCATGAATATCGATTTTTTATCGATATTTATTATTTTTCCGAAATCTGAGGTAGACAGTGACCTTCCTCATGCTTTGAGGGTCATGTATGCGAAATTTTATCAAGATCGGACTAAAACTGTAGATTTGTATAAAAAACGTACACACAGACGCACAGACAGACCCACAAACATCCTTCTTTATATATATAGATAGATTACTGGTAATCCAATACGTCCATCCAGGGCCTGTATGGCCTGAGGCCGACGAGTTGCGTCCCTGGATGGACCTGGATTAACGACTGCTGTATGATGGTCACAGCAGCCGGGGGGGTGTAGATCGTGAATCACGGATGGTCGCCCATCCAGTGACTAGCCGTGCCTGATGTTGCTTAACTTCACAAAAGTTGTTTCAGTGAAAGCCCACCAGGCCACGGCCTCCCCCAATGTAACAATGCATAGAATTCCTGTTATTCAGGCTTTTCTTAGAAAAGAGAGTTCTTAGTACTTAACAATTTCTTGAAAATCTTTAAAAATGATCAGTAACTGGAGATAATGGAGAGTTAGCAGACTATTGAGAAAGAGTGGTAAGATTACAGAGGAATCCCTCCTTTAGCTCCGTGCTGTATTGAGTAAATGGGAAGCAAGTAAATAGAAGAATCGGCCACTGCTAACTGCACAAAGTGATGAGGCCAAGTTTTGCTTCAACACATCGAGAGAAGAGTGGAAATTGCAACAATATCAAGTGTACATCTGAGGTAAGATTACGTGAGTAAGAAATTATTTAGACTAGCTGTGGCATCCTTGGAGAGGTCCAGCCATTGTGAGCCTTTAAAAAAATTTTTTTCGAATTTTCATTAAGAATTTTTACTGTATTAATTCTAAGCATTTTCATGTGTTTATTTTTAAGATATTGCAAAATTTAATTTAATTTTTTGAGATTGTTTTGTTTACCTGCAAGTGTAATTATCCCGGGCAACGCCGGGTACCTTTGCTAGTTATAGATAATGTTCATCTAAATATATGAAAAAACTATAAATATCTCAAAATGATACTGAGAGGGCAATGTGAGAGGGCAATTCTTGCTGCTAAAACTGATACGGTCAATACGAACAACCCCATTCATGACATGATTCCACGCTCCGTGTCTGAATACAACTCTACTGAAACGGTTACATGTTGATGAGGGATGTTGAGGAGCTCCTGAACACTCTCAATCCATCTATGAAGTATTATTAATATAGAAAGAAATAATTCAATACTCATAGGAGCCTTTCTTTGATATTCTAAAATGTTAAGGATGCAAATGTCGAATTTTCCTAGGCAGACCCAATCTGACACGAAATTCCAATGCAAGCATTTTCAAGAATTCTTTTTTTCCAAGATGAATATTTACTTTATTAATTCTAAGGATGTTTCATGCGTTCCTATTCATATTCAAATTCAAATATTGCAAAATTTCTTCAAAAAAAGAGACCGAGCAACGCCGGGCATATCACCTAATAATCTATATTATTAAGTAGCAGAAATATGGAGCTACTTATTGCTTTCATAATGTTCGTCCGTCCCCTTTATAATTTCTACATTTTTTGAAATTCGGAATGTAGCTTATTATGAGCATGTCCACGCATCATTGCGTGGGGAGCCATCGGATATGCGCTCAGGTCACCTCTAATAGTGTTTCGGCAGACTTTGACGGCACAGCGATACGTCACAGACATTCTACGTCCGCACGTCCTACCCCTTCTGGCACAGCACCCTGGGACATTGTACCAACGAGAAGCCGAACGCCCACACAGAGCACATGTGTCATTGGACTGCTTACAGCATGTTGAGGTCCTCCCATTGCCAACTAGATCCCCGGTCCTCTCAATCATTGAACGTGTGGGATGACATTGGAAGGCGGGATGACTCTCGTCCTGCGGGATGACTCTGCGGGATGACTTTCGTCCCAGTACCAACTTGCGGGATCTGGAGAGACAACTGGAACAACTGTGGACTGACTTGCCTCAGGAGAGGATCCAAAGGCAGTTTGACACCATAAGGGCATGCATTGGGGCCAGAAGGGGTGCCACATCCTACTGATTTGGCGCGAACATTCCACCTGTACTGCCTACGGCGTTGTCTGTTTCATCCCATATTGTAATCAGTACAATAAAGTCACATGTTCTTTCATCATATGTCGTTTCATTCACTTTCAACCATTCCTTCTGGGTGCTTCACTTTTTTTGTCAGCCAGTGTATTTACATCATTAAATTATAGAGGTTACTATAATCTCATGTTCATTCAAGTATTACTTATAGAATGCTTTCAAAGTGAAATTGCACATGAATATTTCAGCTAATATGAGGCTAAGGCAACTACCCAAGTTCTAGACTGTAAACGGTATTTCTGTTGGATAACCAACAATAAGAGACAGACTCCCTCTCCAAATTCTTGCGTGCATTATCCTTATCTTAACCTCACTACCATCTCAATGTTAAGATTCCTTTCCTTACACGGTAGGTTTACTTTTGTCTATAACTTCTTGCATGTACGAACGGAATAATACTGAAATTGTTACTACATTGTGTTATGTAGAATATTCCAAAAAAGATGGACATTTTTTAGGGATTAAGTTGTATCAGTAAAATAGGCCAAAAAATAATTTTAGCCTGTTTATATTAATCATAAGCGTTAAAGAAAACAAAGCTAATTTTCTTTTACAAATTAATATAATAAAGCATGAAGATCGTTTTTTTTTTTACCTGTTAAAATGTTTATATTAAAAGTTTCTTTCTCTTTTCATTTACATGTGAATTAGGCTTATCCATTAAAACATTCGTTCTCATCCCAAAGAGTTACTATATAAAAAATAAATATCACTTGCTAGAGTAAGCCGTTTGAATTTGAATGAGGGAAAAAGAAAATCAAATGGCTCAAACAATTCCAGAGTCAATGATTTACAACCCACAGTTGCGCTTGCCGCTTGTCCACTTCCCACGGCAAAACCGGGCGTTTCTAATGTCCTTTCTTTCCCTTACTTATCTGTAGGTCGGCATAATAAAGCCATTGTCATAGCAATCATTTGCATAAGCTCCATAGAATTCATTCCATCCCTCTCTTTGCCTCATTCCAATACGCTGCGCATATATAGATGTAGATTTTGATCCGAAGCATAAATCCTCCAACGCAGCGAGGTCCATTGCGATAACACGCCCATCGTGATAATATGCATGTGTCTCGGTTAATATTTATAACGTGTTCGGTTCTATTGCCTCATTATATGACGGGCGATAACTTTAACTAAAGTGTATAAATTAAGCCGTTGCATTTTAAATGAGGAACACGGTTAATCTTCGTTACCATAAAAAGTGTCTTTGTTCGTCGGCTAATCGATTTTAGTCTAGAACGTGGAGTGCTAAGACAAGATCATCAGTTGGAAGCTTTACTTTGCATTCCGTATAATTTACTGAAGCGTATGATGTTCATGTAAGTTCTTCCTGAAATCGCTCTGCATCCATGATATTTATAGATTTCTGTGGAAACAATCCTAAATTTTAATATATGCTTTTTTTTTAGCAGATGGTTTCATTTAATTAATGAGAAAGAAGTAATCGTTTAAAACTTTGCTTTAGTTTACTTAGCAGTACTAAAGTTGTTATTCTCTTATGTTTACCTATTTTATTAGCAACAATTTGTAGGGTTGATTAGAATTGTAATGATGAGAATTCAAACCCCTTAAAGTGTAGCAATATTTCTGTTATGTTATTTGCGTGTAATATGAATAGTCGGCATAGAAAATTTCCATTATTCGTGCGTTGCAAATTATTGCACTATATTTGATGACCCGTGAAGCGAAAGAGCTAGATAAAATCCATATACATATTTTACAGTTAGAATTATTATTCAATACTTCATTAATTCCACATATGGCTCAGGATAGGCTATTTTATCTTCATACCTGTCGAAAACCTGTCGTGTCAACTCGCCAAAATGACATTTCAATAAAGTAGTTACCTGTGTTATGCAGAATTTAATTCATCCTTGATATAAAATATTACCCCAATAAATTTAGAGATAGAATCGAGAGACCTTCCAGTATGCATTTTAACGAAAAATAGAGATTTGTGAATAACACTAAAACTCACAGACTATTTATTCTTTGTGTTAAAATCGAAAATGTCAAATTGACAAATGATTTTGGTAATTCATCGTGAGTATTCAGAACATTTAAATGGACATAGAAACAACTTCAATAATATATATAGTATACTTAAATCGTTTGGCAAACTTCATGGAGAAGTTTAGAGCAATCATAATGAAATATCTAAATATTTCAATCAATAAGAGTTGGACTATACGAAAGAACCAGTCTAAATTGATAGACTAAGTTTGTTATTAACCTCAATTTATTTTCAAGCACTAATTTTATGATAAATTTTATAAATTTAAAATTTTCTTACATTAGTAATGTGGACTAATGTAATAGACATTCTAACCATGCCTCTAAAATTTCTTAACTTTTCATTAATAAAATAAAATCTATTGTGTTCATGCATACAATTCACAGCTTTTTATCGAGTGGTCATATTAACACAAGTTTAATTGCTTCATGTTATGTTTATGCACTTATAACTTAATTTTTGAAAGGTCTACTGATATATTTCTGAAATTCAAATTATAAAATATATGAATAATAAAATATTGTGAACCACAAGCTTGGATGCTCTTGAATCGAGATAGTGGTTCATGAGTTTATATTTTTCATTTATTTCAGATATAGTTTCTACTTTTGAACTTTACACGGGAAGGAAGAATACCTTCAATAAAGGTACTTCCACATTCGCATTCCTAAAACTGGGTGCCAAGATCATATGGTATCAATAATATAGAAGCGGTTCTGTGTACTAAAGAAAAACAACGTACAGATGCAACAAATTTGAAACAAACGTTTTAAATAATTTTTTGTCATTGTACGTGCTTAGAGAATATATAGGTGCGATGAATTGTACACCAATCTAAACGTCAGTTTGCGTTGATTCTGATGATGTGAGCCTTAAGAGCAGGAGCACGTTCTCGCGCGAATGGTGACTATATGGGTGGTACGGTGTACGGACACTTAATCACCCGATAGTTCACCAGCCGATGGTTAAATACCGACATTTAATCACGTCGATGTTTAATCACATGACATTTAATCACCGGACATATAATCAGGTGATTGTTTAATCACCGACGTTTAACCACCAAAAATACGTGGTTTTTTAAATCACGGACGCCGAACCAATAAAAACAATTTAAGCTAATTTTTGACGCGACTTTTTAGCTATTTAAAAGTTAATTACGTGACGCAGATTTAAATGCCTGTTGTCTTACACGTTATCAGTTTAATTTAAACGGACAAGGTGTTTATATTTGGCAGAATTTAAACAGTTATAATGAGTGAGAGGAATGTAACGTTTGGAACAACTTCGAAAGCAAACAGTGTGTATTACACAAGCAATATGAATTTGTGAAGCACCGAGAATATGTCGACGGGAACGTTCAGTAGCGTTGAAACTTCGCCAGAAATATAAATGTCAGGCCCGTATAACAATAAAGAACGATGATATCGTAGGTGATTACAATCCTGAACACAATCATGACGGCAACAATGAATCAAGTTTAGTACGGCAAGCTGTTACTACTATGAAAGACAAGATGGGGGAAATTTCAGTTACAAAAACTGCAGTCATAGGCTCTGTAAGTACAAATCTCGAACCACGTGTGCTGACGGCATTACCGAACAAAACATCGCTTAAAAGGATCTTGCAGCGAAAGCGCCGCAAATTGCAGTCCGAGTCAGGTTCAATATCTTTGCTATCAACACCAATAGATACGAGTTTTGACATTCCTCACGAATATCAGCACCTGATATTGATTGATTCAGGATCTGGTAATGATCGATTAATTATTATGGGCAATAGGGAGCTATTGGATGGACTGGCCAGATCAAAATTATGGCTAGCTGATGGAATCTTTAAATTAGTTCCGTCAATCTTTTTACAACTATACACAATACATTTTGAACTTGTGCCTGTACTCCAGTTGCCATTTACTGTCTTATATAAAACAAAACTCGAGTCGTTTGCGATAGAATTTTAGATGCAGTTAAAGATATTAGTCCACTGGCTGCCCCTGACAGAATACTGCTGGATTTTGAAAGAGCAGCAAGAAATACACTTCAAGCAGTATTTCCCAATACAAATATTATGGGATGCTATTTTCACCTTAGTCAAAGTATCATACGTAAAGTTAATGAAATTGGTATGAAAGTTGACTACGAATCAGATGACGATTTAAGAATGGCCATTCGTTGTTTACCAGCCTTGGCTATGGTACCTTCAGCAGATGTTACTGAAGCTTTCCTTATACTAGCTGACAATATGCCAGACCATGAAAAAATGCCAGAGCTTTTATCGTATTTTGAACGCACGTATATTCCAGGCAGGCGGGAGCAAGACGTGGTGAACATTACAATCCCGCCATCTTCCAACTGAAACGTGGAACCATTTTGAAACAGCATCAGAAGGAATAATTAGAACTACAAACACTGTTGAGGGTTGGAATTATGGATTACAGGCACTTTTTCAATACTTCCATCCGACACTGTGGACTTTTATCAAAGGAATCGAGAAGGATATACAAATGCAATGAACGACATTTTTGCAAGGAATCTCAGGTTCACAACCAACTGTGTCTAAAAGATATCAGGTACAAAAACAACCTGTCAAAAATACAGTGGATCGCTATTCAAGAAGTGAGATTTTAGTTTATTTGCGATGTATTGCCCATTTATCTTATGTTTGATTAAATTCTATTTTTTCAAAAATTGTTCTCTTCATTTTATGTTTTTAGTGGTTCAACGTCCGTGATTAAAAAATCACATATTTTTTTGGTGGTTCAACGTCGGTGATTAAACAATCACGTGATTATATGTCCGGTGATTAAATGGCAATTGATTAAACATCGACGTGATTAAATGTCGGTGTTTAATTCTTCGGGTGGTGAACTATCAGGTGATTAAGTGTTATCAAACCGGGTGGTACTTGAAAAAGATTTCGGACTTTGTAGCAAACTGAAGAGTTCCGATCATGTCACACTTATTTACACTAGATGGACTCTGCCTATCAGTTTCTTTGTCCGTTTCACTGACGTTGTTCTTTGAAATTTCCACTTGAAACAGTGGTATCATTTATAGTTGAACGCGGTATTTTCAGAATGACAAAAATTTCACGTACACACTTTTTGCATAGGTGACATCCTATATTTTTACCACGTTGAGCGACTCAAGTAGGGCTTTAGATAGTGTGAATACGAAATTATTAATTGCGATCGTCCAGCAGCGTGTACCCTCACGGTGTGTGCCCTTTGGGTTGTAGAGTTTATTTATTTATTTATTTAAAAACGTTTGAACTAGTACAATGAGCCCTATCCGGAGCCTGTATGGCCAGCAGGCCGAAATGTGTAGAGGGGGCGTTAAATTACAGTTATTATATTACAGAATATAGCATGGGTTACCGAGATATAAGGAAAATAAGGAAAAAAAGAGAAAAAATATTTTTATAACGATGATTATATTTTTTTAATGGAGGATGAGCTGGAGCATGAATGGTCCAGAAAGGTGTAGAAAGAGGTTCCAGGAAGATAATATATGTAGGGAAAAGAATTATTAGAGGAAAATAAAGGGGCAAATAAAGGGCTATTTAAGTGGTAAAAAAAAAGGTTTAAAAGATGTTAGTGGGTAATTTGTTAGTTAGAAGTAAGGTGTTTAATAACTTTTTAAACGCTGAGCTCGTAGGGATGTTCGGATTCGCTCAGGTAAACTGCTCCACCATTTAATACTTATATAAGAGATGCAATGGCGTTGGTAATTATTTCTGGTTAGGAGAAGTCTAATTAGGTTTGATGATCGGGTGAAATACGACTGTAGAGTTTTCTGGTAAGATATTTCAATAGGTGTGGAGAGAATTAGTTGATTATTAAGAATTTTGTAGACAAATGTACAGAGTTGAATAATTTAAATCTGGTAGATGGTTAGAATGTCTAAGAGTTCAAATTGATGGGAAATAGAGTTAGGTATTTTAATATTAAGCAGATTTCTTAAGAACCATTTTTGTAAGAAAATTTGAATTTGTAGTGGAACACCAAAACTGTACACCATAGCAGAGGGCTGAATGTATTAGGGAGTTACATACACAGATATAGAGGAATAGATCGGAAATGCTCGTACCTTTCTTATTGGCGCTAGTGAAGCCGACTTAAGTCAGCTGCCGCCATCTTGCCGTACTACACGTGTAAGCAGCAAGTACTCGATTCATATGCTTTTTCTTAGAATATTTAATGTTATAAAGTTAATTAAGTAAGTTAGAATAAAATACAAGGTACAATGGTGAATACATGTGTGATGTTTGGTTGTAATTTTTCGTATTCTGTAGTGACCTAAGATGGCGGCGGAAGCTTCAACGAACACAATGGCATTGCCGATCTATTCCTCTATATCTGTGGTTACATAGGACGATCAGTATATGTGAGGGAAGAAGTTCCAAGTTCTATTGATATGCAAGTTCCAAGAAAGTTCATGTGTTAAATGTACTTCTAAATATTTAAATATGCTTGTAGCTGATAATAGATGTGAGTTATAGAAAATGGGCAGGAGAGTAGGAGCATATAGTTCGTTACGTTGAAAGAATAGCATATATTTAGTTTTATTAAGGTTTAGGGTAAGCAGGTTAACTGAGTTCTAGTTACATAAGATAGATAAGGTTTGGTTAACATTAGTGGATAAATTATCAATATCTGGATCAGCGAATAATAAAGTTGCATCGTCAGCATATAAGATTAAATTTGAAAAGGACAGTGTTGAGGCTAAGTTATTGATAAAAAGATTAAAAGGTAATGGTGAGAGCCTTGTGGGACTCCATTGTTACGAATTAGTAATGATGATGTGTTATCGTGGGCAGATAGGTAACAGGAACGATCAGTAAAAAAATCGGAGAGCTACTGAAGTGGGAGCCCATAAAGATAGAGGAGAGTTTGTGAATCAGTAGTTGGTGAGCTATGCAATCGAAGGTTTTGGTGTAATCTAAACACACAATTAACATACCGCTATTTAAAATGCAGCCAGCGCCATCTCATGGTATTAAAAATAAATTTTGTAATATGAAATTATCAAATAATTATGAAATAAATTATTTACAAATTTTGTTATAGAAAGTAATTTTGTTACAATCATCGGTCAGCCGAAACCGCTGAAGCTAATTAAATTACCACCTATATGAAAATTTGCAGAAAGTGTGGAACTTTTAGAATTTTGAACCCAATTTTATCGATGAAGATAAAGAGATAGAGGGTAGGTCTTAGAGACACTTCTATTCTACTTTTTCATGGTCTTTAGGAATCCGAAGTCAGAATTTCAAAAATCCGAAATTTTTTAGTACACAGGTAGAGTCTGTGCGTGGAGCTAATTAGATTACCCCTCAAGAGGTAAATTTTCAAAAATCATGAAACACGTCTTTCTTAGATTCAAAGGGCCAAATAGCAATTTTCATGTATTTAATCATAAATTTAACCTAAAAAATGACAGATTTTCATACAAATTTACATCTCCTATTTTACCCCCGTAGGGGATAAATTTCGTAAAATCCATTCTTAGTAAATCTCTATATTATAAAATAAACTACAGACCAAATTTCATATTAATAGCTTTAGCGGTTTCGGCTCGGCGAAGATGAGTCAGTCAGGACATGTTATTTTGTATATATAGATTTCAAGTTAGGATGATTGTATTCTTTTGCAACGTACTTTAAATTTAATCTACCATTGGTGGTTGACTAATGGTTTAAGCATTAATGCGTTAAAATCGTTCTATGTGCCTTTCTCAGGCAAGATTTTCAGATTTGTCTTTAATTATACCATTGTCTGTTATTTTACAACGTAAATCAGAAATTAAGGATCTAGGAATTGATTTCCAAGATAAACTTTCTTTTAGCAAACATATGGATGGTATTATCTCTGAGACCAGTCGTTGAATTGGAATAATTAACAGATTAACGAATTTTTAGAATATCTCTCTAACATTTAAAGTTTTATTTGAAACAATAGTTTTGCCAAAAATTATTTATAGCTCTGTAATTTGGTTCTCTGGTCAAACATAGCATTTAGAAAAGAAAAGAACTAGTTTTTGTAAATTTTTAGCTACCAAATTTAACAATCCGGATTATTTAGGCTGATACCAATATTAATAATATTTTGTCAGTTACTTTGAACTGTCACTTTTTGAATTTTTAAAAATTTATTTTGACTGGCCAGATTTGCAATTCTCTTCTACCATACTGAAAGATACCTGAACATAATGGATAAAGAGTTCGTAAATACGGAAGACTATCGCTCTTTTTCTCTACAAACGATTTTTTGGAGAAACAATCTTAGTAACATTGATCCAGTTTATAAGATGATATCTATCTTTAATAAATTAAATAGTGATAACGCTTTAGATATTTTTTTCATGAAGTACCAGAGTTTTGTTTATTTTAATGGTTTTAGTTTCTCCTCGATCTGTATTTCCTTTAGACCTTTTGTTTGTGAGGGTTACCTGTCTGAAGCGACTTAAAATATTTAATGTAGTTAAAAGGCATTCGTTGGTTTGTATTTTTAATTCCTTAATCTTTTTCGTGATATGTACTAGTGTAATCTATTTGTTGGTCCATTGTCGAAATCTGTGTTGATTTATTATTAAGAAAAATTTATTATTTTTTTGCTTTCTTACTTATTTTCTTACTTTATATTGACTCGACTTTCTTCGTCGCGATTCTTAGTTCGTTTGTTCCCTTTATTTTATTTTTATATGTATTTTTCAACAACCTCGTTTTTGGGCACTGGCCTGTTGGAGGACAACATGGGGCTTTAACCTCCGGTCTATCTGGTGAGCTTATTCTCTGTTGTTGTTACAATTATTATTAAAAGCAAATAACAAAAAATTTAAGTTGATTTTATGTACTGAATCAGATTTAGTCCCACTTCTATATAAAATACTGTAAATAGATGAATAAAATTTTCATTAAAATTTTTGCTTACCAAATTAAATATTTATAATTTTACACGATAAACACAAAAACAATGAAAATTTAAACATTTCATTAGCAATTGCATTTACACTACTTTGAACAGACAAAAAAGTGGCTATGTTAGAATAATTCAATTCATCCACTCAGAGCCGTTCCTATGTAAGCAAAACAAACATTTCTTAGAAAATGTCTTAGAAACTATTTTCCTACAGCATCCAAAATGTTGAATTATACATGTGCTTTTAAGTAATTTTATTTTATGAAGAACTTACTAAAACACACTTCTTGTAATAGTTACACCACTATTTCATGAGGAAAACACTGAATTTCAAATATTTTTTTAGTTTAAAATTCTAGTCTTAGATGATGCAATTAAAAGTGAAAATATTTTAATGCAGTACATCTAAGAACCTAAAACACTAAATTCAATTAAGCAGAGTTTTACTACTATTAAATGGAATCTTGTTTAATTAAAAGAACTCGTCTAAGCCGTCGCCTAATTTTCTTACAAATTCCACAATAAAAATCCGATGGAGTTTTCGTCTCTCGAGTAAAATTCTTATGGCAAGACTGTAAATTCACCCTTTAACTCTTGGGAACAACAGATCCTCTTAGGCAAAATATTTTTGTCCTTCCGATTCATTTCTGCATTACCTGTTTAAAAAAGAAAAACGTTCGCGTATTTACAATTCAGGACGCACTTTTAAATCAAGTCATCAAATTACAACGACTTCAGAGTTTAACTGAAGCAATTAATTATTTGTTTCACATTTGCCCTTGACTATGTTCGTCTTAATGATCTAAAGCATTTCAATTTTGCTTTTCTTACCAAAAACAACTAGCAAACCAGTTCCTGTTGCATAAATCATTAGTTGTTGTAGGAATCCCGTCATCAAGGAATATCTGCTACAGAGTATTATCTATTAAAAATTTCAGATAAAATACAGATTTAATTTGGATTTTTAAGTTTTAATTTTCTTTTGGATATTTGGATAATACAAGTTGTATTGTAGGCACATACATTTTAAACAACATATTTGGTTGAAATCCGTTGCAAATTGTGGTCAAGAATAATGGCCAAGATGAAAATTTTAATAAATGAATAAAAGGGGAAAAATAAATGAGAGTTTTAATAACGTATGCAATTTTAAATCTATATCTTTAATTTCCAAGGTTGATTCCTTCGACAGTTCGTTGAAGAAAACTACCGCATCTCTAAATTTCATTTTGGTCTTAAACGGGAGATCTTAATCTGTAGATTTGTCAAAGTTAGTTTTTTTGTCCTTAATTACTATTAAACAACGGTAATTTACAATTCAAAATTGCTTACGCTGGCAAATCAAACAATCCTCTCCAAAATGACGTCACAACCAACAACTCTGAGGCCAACGAGATTACAAGGCCTGGAAGCGAAAAAGTCACCTACCAACTGGGTGATAGCAACAATCCAAGCTTCATTGTTTCCAACAAAAGGGAAAAACACTGATTGTTAACATCCAAGATGGAGACAATGAAGGTTGGATTGTTGATAGCACCCAGTTGGTCAGGTGACTTTTTCGCTTCCAAGCCTTGTTATTTCGTTGGCCTCGCAACAACTCTGCTAGCATTGATGATCAAATTAACAAAAGTTACATAAATAGTTCACAACGATAACAATAAACAACAATACAAGCAAAGAGATTTTTAATTAAATAGATGGAGACGGGTTGTATCAACACCTCCTATAAAGAAAGCCTGTGCACTGAAAATTAATACATTGTTACTTCATCATCATAGAAAGGCAATGCTTAATCGTATTTCTACCAATAATAAGCCCAAAATTAGGTCGACTTATGATGATGTAACAATGTATGACGTTTCAGTTGTGAGGCTTTCTTTCTAGGAGGTGTTGGTTGTTTAACTTCAAATTTTGACGGGACTCATCTAGTGTCTATAAAAATTTAGAAATCGTATTTATTATAGACAAGGGCCGATAAAGCTAAAGTAATTAATGGTGGTTAAGACGCTTATGAAACTTCCTTTTTTGTCAGTGTGTCAAATCCATCTAATGCACAAAACAAATAACTGAGGCAGCGTCTGTCAATTTTTTTTATCTTTTCTCTGTACAAATAGAATGGAAAAGTTATTTGATTTGGGTCGCACAAAATGTTCAAAGTTATTGTTGGGAAGAACATATGTAAAATAAAGCATCTGATTGGTTAAGTTTGTTTGATATTAACGTCCTTTTCAACTGGTATGGTCATTTCAGGACGGCGTTATAAGGGCTGCAAATTTTGCCTCGCAAGGGTTCTTTAACGGTCAGCCGGCAAGCGACTACACGGGACCAACGGCTTTACTTCCTTTCCGAAGGAAGCGCGTGATCTCAGGATTTTCCCCAAGAAAAAATCCTTGTCGTTCTCGGCCATCAGAGGTGATCACGCAACCACTGAGACACCGAGGCTGATAAAAAAAGCATCTGAAGCTTTTGCTCGAACAATGGAAGACGTAAGAAGAAACGGGCGAAGATATTATCGTTCTGAATGGCCACTTCCCCCAAGCATTAGGTTGGTTTATTAAAAACTTTGGCGTCGTTTACTGAGGTCATTTTGCGCCTTTTACACAAGCTATATTTATACGCAGCCCGGGACAAACACAAACATTCACGCCCATGGCGGGATTCGAACCCACGACCAGGCAGACTCGAGAACTAGAAAGCCTACGCCCTAGCCCTCGCGGCCACCTGGCCCGCACCCCAAACATTCAAAATTATTCAACTATCGACACTTGGGATGAACGCACGGACGGTAGGCCGATGTTGGAGGCAATAACGAGAGCAAGGCACACATGCCAGAAGACCAGGCTCTGGGGCCCGGAGAAGCACGTCAGCTCGTACCGATAGGCGGATACTGCGAACAGCGCTAGCGGACAGCACCATCACCCTGCGGGAACTGCGCGACAAAATCACTATTCCCGGTAGTGCTCCAGTGTCAATAGCGACAATAGCACGCCGGTTACATGCCGCGACAATGTCTGGCAGGTGTCCATTGTTGTGTCTTCCTTTGACACCTGAGTACCGCGCGGTACGACTGCAATGGTGTTGTGGACGAGTGGGCTGGCGAATGGAATGGCGCTCGGTTGTCTTCAGCGACGAATCCCACTTTTGTTTGGATACTGATGACAGACGCGGACGTGGAACGTGCCAATGAACAATGCATCCAGTATCGCCATCGTGGACCAACACTCGGGATCATTGTCTGGAATGCCATCGGCTGCGATACCAGAACGCCTTTTGTCAACATCCAAGGCACCCTGACAGCAGCACGGTATGTCACAGAGATTTTGCAGCCCGTATTACTGCCCTTTCTGCACACCATACCCGGCGCAGTCTTTCAGCAGGATAACGCCAGACCGTACACAGCAAACATGAGCAAGGCATGTCTGCATGATATCAACTGCCTGCCATGGCCCGCGAGGTCCCCAGACCTATCGCCAATTGAGCCCGTGTGGGACCTGGTGGGACGTCGTTTACGATCACCCCGTAATCTCCATGAACTGACACAGCAGTTTCACCAGGCCTGGGCGGACGTACTCCAAGATGACATTCGCCACTTATATCATCACCTACACCTGCGGCTGGAACAATGCATCGCCGCTAGAGGTGATGATAACCTACTGATGCCGCTTTCTGTTAAGACACCCTGTACAAGCGAGTGCACACCTTGGCTCATAACGTAATAAAGGTATGTTCAGATATCTCTTGGTGTATACCTACCTTTGGCTCATTCGGATAACTCCTTGTGGGTGGGGCAATTTCATTGCAAAGCAGTGTAGTTTAAAAGATACCGTTACTGAAATTGTGTATAGTACAATTATTCCTGACTTTTAGTTCAGTCACGAGTACTCGCGCCAGCATATCCGGTAAGATTTTGTCGCATTACTCGATGATTCTTTCTTTCAGATGGTCTTTATCATGAATTATATCTACCTAAACGAGCTGCTTAATATATCTACAGTCGAGGTGTGTGAAATCCGGTGAGCACGGAAGTCATTGTTTGGAACCAGGCCAACCAATTCAGCGATCTGGAACCTGGATATCAGGCCTTAGACGAGCATGCTGGAAAAAAGAAGGAAAACTAGTCTTTAGTCATAAGGGAAAGGAAAAGGTTATTCCTCAGTATTTACAAGGACCGCTCAGAATTGAGGGTGCTTAATCTAGCGCTAGCAAAGTACTATCATACCAGAAGTATAATTTTTGAAAAACTATTAGATTCCCCCCCCCCCCCGTCTGAAAATACAATCCTTAAAAATCACCGAAATTATTGCTACACGAATGTAACTTTTTGCTGCACGAACTAGCACAAACGAAGCTTTATCGAATCACGTTTTTCTATTTTTATATATGTTTCATGATTGGAAGCATCATCAGGAAACAAACCAGAAAAAAGGCAATACTGCAAGCAACCACCCTGGTACCCGTGAGTGATAGAGATAGTGATAGAGCCAAAGATCCTATGTCACCTGAGCAGAGCCCAGGCGTGTACAAATTGAATTGTGGAGTGTGTGATTCCTTTGATTGTCCAGGAAGAAGGTGATCTACCAGGATGAATGAGCATTTTAGGCACATCCGCAATTACAGCTCTGATGCTTCTGCCTTTGCATAGCATTTTATACAAGTTGGCCATGGCGCCAGACCCGACGACTTTGAAGTTCTCCACCGTACCTGCGACTGGAGGAAGTTGAATTTCCTTGAAACCTTGGAAATGTACAAGGAGCAGGACGGGAGACAAACTCCTAAATGGAGACAAGGGTCCTATGGAACAACTTGCTTAGATATCTGCGCTAAATTTTTCCCTGATTGGACCCCTAGTTTGTTGCTTCCTGAAGTTGACTCTTTGTTTATAACTTTACCGGATTGGACCTTCCCTCTGACATATACTTCGGTAGGCGGTGACCTTCTCTATTATTGGCTACTTGTTCTTTCACTTATCTTCTCTGGGTTACTTTTTATCCCTCACACCTGATTGACTTATGTTTTTTTGTCTATGGAATTTGGCTGCCAACTGACTGGCTCTTTTTAATTTTGGTATCCACTTGTATAGGGAACCTGATTGGTCCCTATTATATGTAAATAGCCCTAAGGCACACAGTAACCTTTTAACGCAGGTATCCCCCAGGGCCTCTCGTCCTATATGGTAGACACCTTGACTGGGTTAAAAATTACAAATATCTTGGCGTTAAGTTTGATTCTAAATTAAACTGGAATGACCACGGCCAATAAGCTCTCAACAAGGCCAAAAAGGCTAAGTTCAGCCTGATTGCACTGTTGGGGAGAAACAGTGCGCTTGGTCTGGATAACAAGCTCTTGCTGTACAAGGTTGTGATCCGCTCCATGTTGCTTCACGGAATCCCTGCACATGTCATGTGCAAGTCAAGATGGAAGGAACTTTTCAATCCTTACAAAATGTAACTCTCAGGACCATTGTTCAACTCGAAAGAAGAATTGCAACAACTACTCGATATTTGATGACCTCGGCATGGCCCACATTGGTAGCTATGTTCAATTCCTTGGTAGCCGGTATTTTGGATCACTCTCTAGCCTTTCGGGGTTTCGTAGACCCTGACATGTCCTGAAGTCAACTTCGACGATATCAACAAGGGCGTCTTCCCCGACTTCTGTATCTCCTAACCCGCAAATGGGTCATAACTACGTCAATCCACAATCTTATCCCTCATCCTACTAGGTAAGGACCCTATCCTCAGGATGACTCAAGAGGACCATCAGACTTCTCTATCTCAATATAATTCCCCTGGTTACTCTTTGAGCGAATGTGCTATGGAAGCCCTGCTCCCGGACCGCTCGTGACTTTTTTCGCTTCACTGCTCGATTGTCGATTGTCGCACTGTAACGTTTAGTAAAGATGGGTATATGGACGCCTCCTTAACACTAGTGCTATGTGAAAGAAAGGATAACCCCATTTGCAAAAGGAAAATAGAAGATGACCCTATTACTGATTTCAACCCTGGATTGAAGTGAAAAATAAGAAATCTAGGAAAGAGACGAGGTTAGATAACTGGAAAAAGATCGCCAACATCAATGAAGAAGTTTTTACTGCTGCCAGAGAAAAACGCATCAGAAATGGACAAAAGGACTCGGCCAAAAATATCAGTCAAAAGGTAAGTAAAAGTTCATATATCCCACCAATTTTCATACGCACTCGTGGCAAGCCTCTTAAATAAATTCTGGACCAGATTAGGAAGCATGTACCACTAGAAAAATCATAATGCATACAAGCAGAACAGAGACAGTAAAAGTGTAATGCCTAGACGAAGTTATTTATAAAAAACTAGTACTGAAGATATTTTGAAAATTCAGCACCCTCAAGTGAAGTCCGAGAAGGTATTGAAGTTCGTGATTCGAAATATGGATGTAACGTATAATCTGGAAGACCTTCAAGAAGAGCTAACTACTTCCCGGAAAAGGTAATCAGACTTAGGAAAGCCAAAGGATCAATTGATATACCTATGGTTTTGGTTCTGCTCCGCAACAGCGAACATAACCAGTTATTGAAGAACGTCACTGGCATCGGTCCACTAGCAGTTCTAGTAGAGGGAACAAGAGGCCACTGCAGTGCTACAACTGCCTGCGCTTCGGACACGTATCCATGGGCTGCACGGAAGATCCTCGTTGCAACAAATGTGCAGAGACTGCCCCAAGATTAAATGACAAGACCCCCCCCCGAAGTGCGTAATATGTGGAGGACAGCTCACTTCAAGCTATACAAAATGTCCAAAATATCCCCAGGTTAAAAGGATGCATAGTTCCAAGGTGACCGCGGACAAATCCTTTGCAGCTGCAGTGACTAAGCCGGAGGAAAAAGGTCTCCACATTAAGGACCTACAAGGTATGTACAAACAAATTGGACGAATATGTCATTTGTATACAAATCTAGGCAAACGTTACCCACAGTTGAGTGGGCTCCTTACGGCCAACTAATTTCATCATGGCTACACGACATTATACTGAGATCAACAAATGTGAACTTCGGTGCGTGATATGAAACGCTAGGGGGGTTCACCGAAAGCGTATAGAGTTTCACAACTTTCTGTTGAAGCAGGAAATCGACCTTGCTTTCCTCTGTGAGACACACCTCAAGTCAAGCCGAGATTTCAAGCCACCTGGTTATTTTGTGTACCGTAACAATCGTTTGACTGCACACTGCAAGATGTGCCTCTCTCTGGTGGTACTGCGATCATCACCAAGAAGGGAATTAAACATCAAGAATTGGTCTCCAAATCTTACGCAGGTATGGAATCGGCGTCTATCATCATCAATGATGTCTCCCTTGGTGAAGTGAAGTTCGTAGCGCTCTACAATTCACCTAAACATACTCTCGACGTTAGCGAACTCGATGAACTCTTCGATGGTGACATTTCAGTTATACTGGCTGGTGACCTTAATGCCAAGCATCCAAGCTGGAACTCCAGAACGCAGAACTGCAATGGCATGTTTCTATACATGTATATACAAGGTAAGGATGATATCATTGCTGCAGGGCTAGTGGAGGACACTTACTACTGTGACCATTCCCCTATAAAGTGATGTGTTGGATATCTCACTGATGAGGGGTTTCTTCAATCCATATACCATCTTCACGAATGATGACCTTTCTTCTGACCACAAGCCTGTGGCGTTAAACTTTGACAATGTCAACATTAATTTCAGAGAAGTCAAGCATCAGCAAGATTGGAATCTCTTCAAAGAAATCCTCAAGGACCACGACTGCCATCTCGACGGAGCATACTTTACGGATGACATCGATCAACGTGTTGAAGACATCACCAGGCGAATAAATAGTGCCAAAGAAGCTAGTGCCTATCCATTGGATGCTAAATCTCCTCATCGAATTGTGCTCACTCCAGGAATCCAACGCTTGATTGCAGAAAGAAATAAGACCCGTAGGCTTGGCAACGTTATTGTGTACCTTGGCTAAAAACCAAATACAACAGTTTAGTACGAAGAGTTCTGGAAGAAGTGAAAGAGTAACGCGACGCTAGATAGAATGAGAAGCTGAAAAGCTTGTCGGCTCGCGACAATTCCATTTGGAGCATAGTTAGAGCTCTGCAGAAGAAGAATGATACGCTTCCTCCACTTCGCACCCCTCAAGGTAATTACACGCAAACGGATCAGGATAAAGTCAAAGTAATTGCAGAATCCCTGGAAATGCAGTTTGTTACCCCTGATAAGAATAATCCCGAGACTCACTCGAGTCTTATCAAATTTGATGAAGTCCCGCAACTTACATCGAAGATTAACATCAAGACGGCGAGATATCTACCATCATCAGAAATCTCAAAATGAGGAAAGTTCCAGGAAGAGACAAGGTAAATAATAACGCCTTAAGGAATCTGCCGAACAATATTATTAATTGCATCTCGAATATCATAAGCGATTGCTGGAATATCATAAGCGATTCCCGACTCCTTGGAAGCAATCTGTTGTGATAAGTATCCCCAAGCAGGGGCAAACGCTGCAATTCCTACGAGCTACCGACCTATTAGTCTACTCCCGTCGATGTCCAAATTTTGGAGAAAACGATCCTCACCAGCTTCAAGGACCACTGTCTCACAAATGGTCTACTTCGGAAAGAGCAGTTCGGCTTTCGTGCCGCCTATTCGTGCCGCCCAAATGTTGTACGTTTCAAGATACTGTTGCGTGGTTTTTCTTGATGTCAGTAAGGCTATCGATCAGCCGTGGCACGAAGGGCTAATCTACAAGATGATTAGAGACGAGCTTCCTACTGATTTTGATAGCGAAATCCTTTCTTAGCGACAGGTTCTATCAAGCTAAAGTTGGCGAAAACCTTTCCACGCCCTGCAAGGTAAAGGCCGGTGTATCTTCAGCCCACAGGAGCCAGAAACTATCCCATACAAAGATATTAAGAAGATTCTTACCCAGCATTTCGACAGGCCCAGGAATAAATATGTCGAGAGTGTCAAATTCCGCACAATCGTTCAAGATGAACAGGAGACAGTGGCCCAATTTGCGCTCCGATTGCGTAAAGGTGCCGCCCACTGCGAGTACGGCACATTCCTGGACAGGATGTTAATTGAACAATTTCTTCATGGACTGAGGTCAGCCGGTGCTAAGGATGAGATCATTGCCAAGCAACCGGAAAAATTCGATGTTGCCTTTGAGATTGCCCAAAATTTAGAAGCCACCTGGGCAATAGCCAGAGAAGTGGCAGCGACAAATATCTCCAACCAGCCCTCCAGTGAATCAACAAATCGTTTGGGATATGAAAAACCCACCCTAAAACAAGTGCCACGTGGACGAGTCCCGAGACGAAATCCATCGACCCGACGGAAAAACCATGGATCACCCAAGTCCCTGTCTGGAAATAGCCCCACTACGAGAAGCAAGTCTCTTCCAAGACAACCATGCGGAAGATGTGGTGGCCAACATTGGGCTGATACTTGCAGATACAAGACAACGCCGGTGCACCATGTGGAATTATGGGCATCTCCAGGCTTCGAAAAATAAAACCAAAGATATAGTGGAAAAATCAGATCAGCGTTTTAAGAGATATACCGGTCACCAGGTTCGTTGTCTGGGGAAGACGAATGTGCGTGTGACGGTGGGGAACACCACATAGCGTCTCAACCTTTATGTAGTAGAAGGCGATTCCACTGGACTGTTGGGACGTGATTGGTTGGCAACGTTTGCAAAAGAAATAAACTTTGAACGTTTATTTACACCAATAAAAGCCACCAAAGAACAAAAGGAAGACACACTTACCCGTGATCAGCAAGTTGAACTAGACAGTCTACTTCCGGAGTTTGCTTGCCTCTTCCAATCGAAGGCGGGGAAACTGAAAGGACCCCCGGCTCAAGTTCATCTGGTCCCAGAGGCAACCCCGATTTTCGCAAGGGCTAGAGATGTGCCCCTCGCCCTGCGAGATGAGTACGCCAAGGCAATAGAAACCAAGCTGCGAGACGGTTTCTATGAAAAAGTAGACTTTTCGGAGTGGGCATCACCAACACATGTGGTCGTGAAGAAGAATGGTTCGCTTCGGATCACAGGCAACTACAAACCCACAGTCAACAAGCAAACGATCATCGACGAGCACCCTATACCAAAAATCACAGACATATTTAATAAAATGAGAGGTGCAGCATGGTTTAGCCATTTGATATTACGGACGCTTATACTCACCTGTCCATAGATGAAAAGTTCCGAGAAGTGTTGACATTAAACAATACAACCCATGGACTCGTAAGGCCGACAAGAGCCGTATATGGAGCAGCCAATATTCCAGCTCTATGGCAACGACGAATGGAAGAAGTATTCCAAGGGGCAACCAATGTAGTGAACTTCTTCGACGATATAATCGTATTCGCACCCAGTTTCAATGACCTGCTCCGAGCATTACGTGAAACAATGGAACGATTAAAAACGTACGGCCTACATTTGAATAAAAAGAAATGTGTCTTCGTGTCCATAGCCCTCACTTGTTTAGGCCACATCATCGACAAGGACGGCTTACACAAGTCAAACGAGCACATTGAGGCAACCCAGAAGGCACCCAGGCCAGTAAACACGGAACAACTACAACTGTACGTGGGAAAAGCCACATACTATAACGCCTTCATACCCAACTTGTCGCACCAAGCAAAGCCATTGCCAGAAATGTTAGGCCAAGAAAAGTTTGAGAGGTCCCCAGCAGCCAAAATTGCCTACGAGGACATCAAAAAGACATTAATCTCTCCCCAAGTCCTCATTCAGTACGACCCCTCATTGCCATTAATACTAGCGACTGATGCCAGTGGCTACGGCCTCGGAGCAGTCCTCTCCCACCGAACAACTAACGGGCTCGAGAGACCCATTGCATACGCGAGCCGTTCGTTGTCGGAGACAGAACAAAGATACCCGCAGATAGATAAAGAAGCGCTTGCCATAGTATGGGCAATTAAAAATTTTTTTAACTATCTATACACCAGGAAGTTTGAGTTGGTGACAGATCATAAACCACTCACGCAAATTTTCCATCCCCACAAGACGCTTTCAACATTATGTATCAGCCGAATTATGCTGAATTTCTAACAAATTTCAATTTTGCCATTACCTACAGACCCACCAAACAACATACCAACGCAGATTACTGCTCAAGATTAGGGGCCGTCAACAGAGTGGAAGAGGAGGAGGAAGCTGGCTATGAACTGTTCTCCATCCATCAGATGAACCAGTTGCCCATTAGATCAGAGTTTATCGCCAAAGCCACCAGGAGTGACCCGAGATTGGGGAGGATTGTACAGGAGCTCGAGAGCGCCCATGATTTAGCCCGAGCCGGATATAAATCGCCTGAAGACCACTATACCATTAGCGCCGGATGTTTGATGTTCGAACACGGTGGTGATTCCCCCATCCTTGCGACAGCCCATACTGGACGACCTTCACACCGGGCACCTGGGAATGGGCAAAATGAAGGGCCTAGCGCGTTCATTCGTCTACTGGCCGGGTATCGATGGAGATATAGAACACACTGCCAAAATGTGTGTCGAGTGCGCGACCCATTCCAACGCACCGCCACCTTACCGACTCCACCACTGGGAATACCCTAAAGGACCCTGGGAGAGAGTGCATCTCGACTACGCAGGTCCCATCGTAGGACAGATGCTCCTCATCATAGTTGAGGCCTTTAGCAAGTGGGTAGAGGTGAAACCGACAACGACGACAACTACGGGAGCCACAACGGCAATCCTTGACGAACTTTTCGCAACGTATGGAGTGCCGTCCACCATCGTTACAGACAATGGTCCCCAATTCACATCGTCTGAGTTCTCCACGTTTCTGCAACGACGTGGTGTTAAATTCCATAAACGTACGGCGCCGTATCATCCCACCACCAATGGACAAGCGGAGCGCTACGTACAGACAATAAAAAAGGCTTTGAAAGTAATGGGCACGACGCGAGCGACCCTAAACCAAAACTTGAATATCTTTCTAGAAAGATACCGCCGAGTACCTCACGCCACTACCGAGGAATCCCCGGCCAAGCTCTTCTTGGGAAGAGAGTTGCGCACGCGACTGGATTTGTTGCGCCCGCAAGAAATAAGCGTACGTATGCGGCAGAAGCAAGTGAGCCAAGCAATGCCGAAATACGACACCTGCAAGAGGGACAGTCAGTCTACGTGCACACCGGAAGACCTACCTGCGAAAAATGGGTGCCAGGCGCTGTGCTACACAGACTAGGCGACCTGCACTATGAAGTGGCCGTGGGCGAGGAACGTTCGAAAAGACATATCGACCAGTTGAAGCCTCGTTTGTTGCATTCGAACAGGGCTCGCAGTGCGCTTCGTCGGGCGGAAGCACGTGACAGCCACGCATCACGAGCTCCGGAATTGATAAGTGCGCCACGGCGCAACAATGAAGAGGAACGTCCTCGCCGACGAGTGCGCTTCAGCGGTGACGACAACAACCAACATCCGTTAAGCCTAATGCCGGCCGTCCATGAGCCAGGGCGAGCCGAGTACGGACAATATCAGGAGCAGGGCAATACGGCAGAGCCCACACCGCCCGAATCACCGGTTCCGGTACCAGCAGAGGAACCTGCTCATCCACCAGTGGTTGCCCGATCTCACCATGACCAAGAAGTGCCCGTCGCTCCCCGGCGCTCGGCGCGCGAACGTCGTCCGCCCCAGCGGTATTCTCCCCAGCCTTAGTGCGACGGGAGGAATGTTGTGTCGGCAGTCAACAAGTGGGGATTGTTGAGCTGCCGACACAGAAACTTTCGTTACAGTGTCACCAGTCATTGTTGAGCTGGTATTGTTGAAAAAGACGATGCTGTTGCGAAGCAACTGATTAATGAGCAGTCGGCCGTATTCCATGTGAAACGAACAGTTCAGTCAGTGATTCACGTCAGCTTTCATAGCCACTACTCTAAGGTAAAAGTTTTCCTTATCCATAAATTAAGTCGCGAAGTAACAGGTTTTATTGCTGGAAATTGAACCTTAACGTCTGAAAATGCAAAGCTGTATACTTCAACAAAAAAGCTCAAGCGTCCCCCAGATTCTCTTGTCCTATTCAATAAGGAACTCGAATGGGTCGACAACCACAAGTACCTTGGCGTTATAATCGACTCAAGGCTCTTCTGGAACTCTCACGTGACTTACGTTTTGAACAAAGCGAAGAGGGCTAAGTGCAGCCTTATAGCTCTCCTGGGTCGAAACAGTACCCTCAGCATCGATAATAAGCTACTACTGTACAAGACGATGTGGCATGCCTGCGTCCATCCTCCTCTATGGCATGCCTGCATGGGCAACCGTATATTGTGAACTCCAATCGTTTCAGAATGTTACCCTGAGAACCATTGCGCAGTTTGGAAAAAGGACCGTAAAAATCATTACATCCACTCGGATCAGAACATGACTCACATTGGAAAGTGTATCCAAGATCTCCTGAAGAACATGGTGCAGACGATGAAGAGCCATGACAATGGTTGATTGGTTGATTACAAATTTTGGCTCGACTACTACGGTGATTTTGCGCCTTTCACACAAGTTATATCTGTACGCAGCCCAGGACAAACACAAATATCCATGCCCACGGCGGGATTCGAACCCACGACCAGGCGGACTCGACAACTGGAAAGCCTACACCCTAGCCCTCTCGGCAACCTGGCCGGCCCATGACAATGGCCTGGTGGCTGGAATACTGAATAACCTGATGGTAATGAGGTGGCATATAAAGTATAGAAAACCGAGGCATATTCTTGATGTCAACTATAAAGACATTAGCAACGTTTCCTTCCTTGATTATTGGAAGATGTTATACCACCCCCTCCCCCTCTCCCTCTCCCACTCTTCTGATAATCGTCAATCTTATTATTTTTTCATAATGTGGAAGACCTCTTTGGGTTAGTCAGGCTTCTTGTCTATTTCAGTGTATTTCATGTGGAATTTATTTCGGAAGGGTGAGACTCGTGTAAGCACTGCTTACGTCCCACCTGAACAAATGTACACTTCACTGTTTGATTGTTGATTGTCTGTAACATTTAGTCTTGTTGAAAACTGGACGCGTAGCGTCCCAAATACGTATCCAGGCTTAATTTTGTTGTGGAAAAGCAGTTCTGGCTCCTTTGTGTTTCCATTGATGTTATTATCCACAATTAAGGTAACTAGTTTTTATTTTTCACGTTTTTATAATTTTGAATTTCTAACGCTAGCCCCTCCCCCCAATTTTGGTTTCATTATAACTCTTGAGCAAACAATGCCCAAACAACTGCTAAATTATTTTCCTGCACAATCCAGCACAAGGGAAACTCTATCGAATCACGTTTTTAAAATTTCGAATTTCAAATTTCATTATAACTCTATCGAATCACATTTTAAAATTTCCAATTGTCAAAACGAAAATCTTTGCTGCAGAAACCAGCACACATGTAGCACAAACGATACATGTTGAAAAAGTGGCGAATTTTTAAGGGGGGGGGGGAGCAAGTTAATGGAGCTTCACTTTTGTTTCGCTTAACTCCCAAACTCTCATTTTCGTAATGGAATGATC
Source organism: Rhysida immarginata (assembly GCA_023313115.1). Classification (NCBI taxonomy): domain Eukaryota; kingdom Metazoa; phylum Arthropoda; class Chilopoda; order Scolopendromorpha; family Scolopendridae; genus Rhysida; species Rhysida immarginata. The sequence goes on along the minus strand of JAHWFO010037919.1, from coordinate 2,080,050 downwards.
GCGCTCCTTCATGATCGAACCTAAACTTACGATTAACGGCCAGTACTTGCAGAAAGATAATTGTAAAGGTATTGTAAGGAGAAATTACAAACCTGTTCGAACGTGAGCCTGGATTTGTGATGTGGAAAAACGATGTTTTATTCAGGGAGTCCCGAACAATGGGGACATATTTCGGGAGGTGGCCCCTAGTAGGAAATGAAAAGTGAGGTTAATGGAAATATATTTTATAAATATTCGCTTATTAATAAAAATTAATTGAAAAGCGGCCAGAATTTCCAACTCCAGTCGAGTCGTTCGCCAGTATTTGAACAACACCTTCCCCTAAAAGTCGAGGCGTCATGTCGCATGGCCCGCCCAGTCGCCGATCCTCCAACCCAACAGAAAACTGAACCGAATCGTTAAGTGCGAATTCTGAACCAACAGTGTGCATGCCGCCTGTAGTGCTTTTCGGATGCAGTTCGAAACATTCAAAATAAACATTGAGATCATACACACTTCGAAAATCTACTTTGACTCGCTAAAAGTTCCGATGACATAGTGTCTTGCATTGCGGTACATGTGACAATAAGTGCATCGGACCACTTTTGTTCTTTTCCCATAAGAATGACCGCCCAAATCGTCTGTTCTCATAATATACCAGATATATTTGTGTAATCAGTACTATCAACGAAGGAGTTTTAGTATTGGATTTTAAAATAAATTATGGAATATCAGTGACGGAATAATTGTTTCTATCTTCAGTTAGTTAATCGAATACCAATTTAAAGAAATATAAACTTTGAAATCGCACAGAAAAACTTAATACTACTGATTAACACAAATTAAACGATAATATTCTGCAGGGAAGAGTGGGGGCGGGGGGGGGTAGAAAACCGGTTGCAAAACTTTAGCCAACATTGTTTCTATTTATTTACAATTCCAGACGATTTATCTCTTAAAAATTCAAACGTCACTTACAGTTGTGCTTTACGAATGAGAAGAGAGACAAAGGGATGGGGTTCGACAAGCTATTTAGTCTCCATCGAAAGACACAAGTGGCCAATGTATCTGCGGTGGAGGGTCATTCAAATGGAATTCAGTTATTAGCAATTCATCAATCCTCCTCCCTCTATGCGATCTTCAAGTTGCGCGTGAAGTTGTGCGTGTAAGACTTGGCAACGTTCGATTACAAAGGGCCTCTCTGCATTTGTTCTGTCATTGGCAACGTGATTCCTGTCGGTGAAAGAACCCGTTCCTCCCTCCCTTGCACCATTAGCGATGCCCCCTTGACTACTAGTTAATTGGCAAACGACTCTATTCACTCGACTATGCATCTAACAAATTCTGCTTGAGCGAGTTTTATGTTTAACATTTGCTACCTTCGCCAACTTAATTGCGTCGCAACTCGAATCGATGGCAAATTATTATTCCACTTCAGAGTTTTCACGTTGCGTGTTGCCTCACCAGGAAAATTTAGATTTTCTCGCTGAAATCTATTTTCATCCTACCCATCTAAATATACGAATAAACGCTATCTGTTTCTCGCAAAACAGGACTACAGTTTCATGAAGAATCTAAATTTCGTCTCTCGATTTCAGAAGAATTTATATCTTGAATTGGAAAAAAGCAAATGATAAGAACTGATCATCTTTAATCTTGAGCTACTAAATATTATTCAAAAATTACCTTCATAAGAATACAAGTAAAGATAAAATAACTGCTTAATCTTTAACGATTTTAAATTATTAATTTTTATAAAGTGTTATAAAGTTATTAATAAATGTTTAATATTTGTTCTTTTTATTTTTTAAGTTTCACGGGGACAGATCTTAATTTTTGCATTTCTATAGTAAAATTAAGAACTAAACAGTTTTTTGATTTTAATTGTCCGATGAGTCATGTCGAATTATAATTTCTTATAATTGTTTGCTTTTTTTCCAAGTGCACTTGGAAAGTATGCTAGGAATGAGCGTTTATCGAAGAATGCCAAAATTTCTGTTTATCAGAGCGTGCTGGTACCAACTCTGATTTATGGGAGTGAAACCTGGGTGTGGAATGAGAAGCATAAAAAGCGACTGTGTGCAGTTGAAATGAGGTATCTGAGAGGTGTAGCTGGAGTTACGAGACTTGACTGTATTCAAAATGTTGTAGTGAGAGACGATTGTGGAATGCAACGTAGTGTGGCTGATGTAGTGGCAAAGTCAACGTTGAGGTGGTTTGGACAAGTGGAACGCATGAATGAGGAACGACTGACGAAACGACTGTATGTTGGTAATGTTGATGGCGGGCGAGGAAGAGGGAGATCGAGGAAAGAGTGGAGAGAGCAGGTGGATGAATATCTGAAGCTGTATGGGTTTGAGAACCTGAACAAGAGACGTGCGTGCATGAAGAAGAGAATGACCGTGGAAGCTGGGATGGTGTGTAGAGACCGGAATGTGTGGCGCCGATTGATTAGCGATGTATGATTTGGTCGATCCGCTTTTGTTTTGTTTTTTCTTTTTGTGTGCTGCCCACCCTTTTTTGTGGGATAGGGGCGTGATGTTTTTGTTGTTTGTTGTTGTTGTTTGCTTTTTTTTGAAGAACGATATTGTCTATGAAATCATTTGATGATTTGTCGTCATCGTAACTTTAAATATAGGAGGTGGTATCACAAAAAATTTCCTATATTTGCTTTGTAGCAAGTCAATAGATGGTCAACAGATGGACTTCATCTGTCGCGCGTAGCATTAGAGCATGCAGCGATATCACGCGCGAGGTAGTGTGACAGTGATATCGCTGTTTTTACATCGGTAGTTGTTAAATTGGTAATAAACTTTAAAAAATGCTCTGAACTTGTGGACACTGTAGTATAAAAAAAAAGAATAAAGCTATAAACCACAAGCCCATGGTGTTTTTGTGATCACTTGCTGTATTAGTCCGCGATTACGTGATGGACATTAAGTTGGAACAAAGAGCCAACTTGAAATTTTGCGTTAATTTTGGGAAATTGACAAAGGAGACATTGAAAATCGTCGCAATGAAAGAGCTCATTTCTCCACGGCCGAAGAAGACGAGACAGAGCCGCAACACAAGCAAGCCTCATGCTCATTATCTTTTGCAAATTCCGTGGCATTATTCTTCTAGAGTTCGTCCCCAGAGCCAACACGGTATATTTTAAGGGTTTGAGGGAGAAGATCCGGCGAAAGCGACCGATTTATGGCGCGCGAAGAATTGGATTCTCCACGGCGGCAATACGCTCTGTCACCGAGCATTCCTCGTTCGTGAGTTTCTTGCCAAGGAGAACAGTTTATTGCTTTCGCACCCGTCCTACTCGCCAGATTTAGCTCCTGCACAAATACTTATTACACAGATGGGACAAATGATGACATCCTTATGGAGAAAATGGAAATAGGTCACGTGATTGTGTCCCACTGTATCGCCAGGTGCTTTAGTGACTGTACTAAATTGTGGATTTAAGAAAAAAACCATGAGTCATGCACTTTCCATCACGTAAAAAAATATTTAGTATATTCTTTGGGAAATTTTGCATACAGAATTCTTTATTAAACATCAAAATACACGTGAAAAACAATGTTTAGAAATAGGAAACCCGGCGTCCAGAGTAGAGACCATTAATAAAGAGACATGTCATTCACTTATTTGCATGTAATACGGACTCTTGGGTATTTCATTGGAGAAGTTCAGATGGCGCTGTAACGATGACGTCATAGTTTCGATTTTAAGTTTCGCTAGATGTTCAAAGTTTTGCAACGAGCGAAAACTATCATAGATTTTCTAAAAGCATGTCTAGCACAGTGGTGTGCTGTAAAACTTCTGTGCCCAATATCGTGGTATTAAGCACCCTTCGTTCTTTATATTTCCAACGGATACTGAGAGGTACGTTTATTTACAGTAAATGTCTTATTTATAAAAAGCTAACTTCCATAGTGCCTAACAACAATTCAATCTTCAGTTTTTCCAACAAACGAATACACACTATTGCTAAAATCCGATATATTGTTAAAATCCAAAAATATATTGTCGCCACGGTTTTTATTTCCTTGTACTAAGTAAATAAAGGAAGTATTGTAATCGCGAAAAATTTCAGTTTTCAGATTTCAACGGAAATATATATTTTGACTAACCCTGAATCCATTTTGACTAGCTTCGGCGTGACGTCTGTACGTTCGTACTGTAACGTTCCAAAACGATTGGACGTTATGGGCCTCCCTCCTCCTACGCGTCTCATATCACCAACTGAAGATATAGGAAAAATAAAATTGGTTGAGGTCATTCACCTACTGCCCCTCATCCAAGAAATAAAGCGATGAAAATTGTGCTTTTGAAGAGCGGGTAAACAATGGGAAAAAAACAACAATGGCAAATATGCGAGCGACAATCGTCGCGTTAAAAAGGTTTTCTGTTCTCTTAACGACACAAAAATATATTAAGAATAATACGAAGAAGAGGCCAGTTAGTTACAGAAAGAAAAACGAAGTCCGCCATAATGGGAAAAGTTTGGAGCTAAGTGAAAACGGCCTAAAGTCGGGAAAACAGAACGCGCCTTATGAGCAAATATGAAGTTTCTCCCTCTTTACTATTAAAGGAGATGTCGATACGGAAAGAATTGTTCAAAAGTTTAATAAATACTCGATGAGCGACGGAATGAAGATATTCCACACTTCCGAATGTGAAATGAAAAGATATTGGAAACGGCCTATCCGGTACTGAAAACAGTAAACGGGCCATGAGGACCGTATGAGATTCCTGTTGATGATTTTTTTGTGTTTTTTTATTAGAATAGTTGGCTGCCGGCGCGACGCCAAACGTGTTCGGAATGTGTCTGCAGAATTCCGCAACCACGTCCATCGGACGCAAGAATTGTTAGATGAGTCGTAGAATAGATGTTCGTTGATGTCTGGACGCTGTCAAGCGCATAGATCGACCATGGAGATTATAAATGAAGAAGATTCGGTACCGTAAATTCCCCCCCCCCCCCCGACTAACATCCTCAAAACCACTACATTCCCATAAACTGATTTGGGGTCCCTACCTTATCCAATGTTATTATTAGCGTAGCTTTTAGAATTAACCTTTCCTAAACTTACTTGTATCAATTCCATGCCATGCGGTCATAACAAAAGAACTTTAATTTTCGAGAGCATACTTATCCGATTTACTGAGACTTACCTAAAGAAAGAAAGAAGAAAAGAAAAGATATTAATTGTCTACCAAGCTTTGACATTTAAAAGAAACTAAGTGCAAACACTTAAGATATTAATGGGACTAATCGTTCGCTAGGCAAAATAGAAACGATACAAATACTCTAATGGATTACTTCGTTTCAATACGTAGTTGACACGTCGCAGGAACTGTGTGTAACTGTATCTAACTAAAGACTAAACCTGTATGAACCTGTAAGAGAGAAAGAAATGATTAAAGAAAGCTGTGTAGAATAATAAATATTATTAAAGCAATGGAAAAGAGAATGGAAGATAAAATGAACTATACTTACCCAGTAACTGAGCCCTACTATATGCTAGTGGATCCTAATCCTTGAATGTGTAATGTTAAACTAGACGGAAATAAATCACTTTAGTAATTTGTAATTATGATACTGGCTACGCTATAATTTACCATCTACTGTTAATTAAAAGTTTGTTTTTTTTAAATTTTCTGACGCCGTGATCGATAAACCATATAACCGCTTCAAGGTTAAAAAACACAAAATGGATCGAAGTTTATTGTTGGGTTGTGATTATAATCAAGATTGAACGGAGAATCAGAAAATAAAGCCACGGTTATTTTTTTGTTAGAATCCTTGTGGTTGTGGAGAATTTTTATTTAAATGTTTTTGGTGTCCGTTTTGATTAGTAGACTGTACACTCTGGAGAGACGATGTAGCAGGACTGAAAAGAGCCACGACCGAAATCTCAGATTGCAGATAACTTGCTAATTGACAATCTCTTAAATCTTATTATTGAATCCGATGCCCACTAATGGTAGAATTCATATTTTGCTTCCTTATAGTCACTATCAATTCCATAAGAGCCGCCTCTGTTAACTGAAGATGTCGGAGCAATGGAATGTCTTTATCGACCCTTTACCTCCCTCTATCTATTAATCGTTACAGTACGTATGTATGTATCTCGTATAACTCAAAAACGATTAGCTGTAGAATGTTGAAATTTTGTAGTTAGGACTGTTGTCCCACCTAGTTGTGTACCTCCCTTTTTCACTGTAATAGACTGGGCCAAAAATGTGTATTTGTGATCTCCACAACAGATTTTCTTACATGTTTATGGAGTTTTGTTTGAGTGGAACAATTTGTGACGCCGGCGTTTGAATATTGAACAGTGTATAGTCGAGACCACCGAGAGAGATTATTGTGGTTTTAATAGTCTCTCTCTGTGATTATTATGGTTTCTGTTATCTTTACCGAAGGCATTGTTAAAGTCTTTGCAGACGCACTTCGTTTCCCTTTGCCTATTGTTGCGCTGTGGTTAATTTAAACTTTGTTTCGACGATCGTTGTTGTGCTGAATGTCATTTATTTATTTATTTATTTATTTATTTTTTTATTTATTATAAGCTTTTTATAACTTTGCTGTGTTAGTTTGTTCAGGTCAAATCTTGTAATCAATATTAAACCAACTTTCCGACAAGCTAGGAAGCTGCAATTTGACACACTTATGCAGAATCGATGACAATTTATGATAAAGAAAAAAAATTTCAAATCGGTTCATTGGTTCGTGTTCTAATGGTACTAACTCATTACTACGAATTGATTGTTGTAACAATTGGACATTTCGTTATGGCGAGAGGTAAATGTATCTGTTGTTTATTGTTGCAAAATTAAGCTGTATTGTTGCCACTAAATAAAACATTATAAAAGCTTGGTTTGATAAAACCTTTTTCCTCTTATTTATTTATTTACTTAGATTAGGATAAATGGATTACATCTATGGCCGCGGGGACCGGTATGGTCAAACACCGACTAGTTAGGTCCCCGCAGGCACAACACATTAAATCAAATAAAATTACAACAAGTCAGGCAACCGAAATGCCCTAGACCGATAGGATTTTAAAGAAATCGAGAACGAAAACGAAAGCATTTGATATCTAAAAAAGCCTTTCATTGTTATGAATTAGATGAGGTTGCAAAGGAAGCCTCTGGTTGCTAAGAAAGGCGTACTTCTAAGGGAAACGTATAATTCATACTGAATAAAACAATCTGAAAAGTGAAAAGTTAAATGAAGAAAGTAGCATTTCTCTATAGATTAGAACATATACGAATCCTTTAATTTGTTAGCATTCCTATTTAATAATCTTTCTTCAAAAACTATCGCCAACGCTTTTCTACGTAAGCAAACATCATTGAAGGGATGAGTAGCTACCAGCTAATGTTACAATTTGCCTAACTATTGATAATATAAGGCGTAAGTAGTTACATGCCACATCTTAGCAGAGAAAGTTTCCAATAGTTTCATAATGGTATCATTAAAACAGGAATCATGGAACTAATTTCAATTATCATTAATTTTACGTTATATTCATTCATGACACGTCATTGCAAGTTGTTTGATATACAGGGTGTAAATTTTAAGTTGACAAAGCAGAATAACTCGAAAAATAAGCTTCACACGAAAAAATGCGTAGAATCCAAAGTTGATTATTTTCGAGGGGGCATCTACTGGTGCTAAAATTAGCCCACCCCCCCGGCCCCTGGGGGTGGGGCGGGGGGCAACTTTAAAATTTCA
>JAHWFO010037919.1:2009522-2062333 GCA_023313115.1 Rhysida immarginata | reverse complement strand
CACAACCTGCTATAAGGATCGAAATACTGATTCCTGTCGTATTGGATTTCCAAGGCCTATAAGTAACACTACGAACTGCCTAGAACTTGATGACGCCCTTCGTAAAAATGGGCGTTTTTGTGTGCTGCAAAGGAATACAGACGAAGTTATGGTTAACAACTATAACTTAGTTCTTCTCAAAATTTGGGGATCAAACATGGATATACAGCCTTGTGGGAATGTAGCCAGCTGTTGCTTATTATATTGCCAATTATGCAAGCAAATGTGAACCCAGTGATTGTGGCGATATTGTAAGGGAAGCGGTTCAAAAAGCAAAACATCTAAGTAATGATGTATGGAAGCAGCTGTTTTCTGTTTCCATGGCGATACTTGGACGACGGTTACTTAGTGCACCAGAAGCGGACTACTGTCTCTGCCATTTGTCTCTAAAGATGTGTTCAAGAAAAACAGTTTTCGTAAATAGCTGTCGCCCGGATCAACGGTATAAAATTTTACGATTTTGTGTAGATAAAACGTCGGTGTTCAACAATATATTCGATCGCTACCAACAAAGACCTAGAAGAGATAAGCTTGGATGAATTTGCAGTTCGTTCGAAACCGTTTCAAGTCCATTTTATAACGATGGTGATGGTGACATTGAGTTAAGAGATCAGGAGAACGAAAATTCTAGATATATCCAATTACGTGATAATACAAGAATGCGAATCAGAAATCTAGAAACAGTTTTACGCACACGCTATTATACTCTAAACAGTGACCGAGAAGGGTTTTTTACAATCTGATTGTGCATCACATTCCTTTTCGTAATGATAGTGAACTCATTCGAGAAGGCGAAACAGCTGAAGCTTGTTTCTTACGCCGACGATCAGAGTTAAGACCTCTTTTGCATAATTTATCCGTAGAGCAGTTCGCCCATGCCGAGGAAATTATACAAGGTCTTGTTCAGGCTGTAACACTTAACACTGTGAACGGAGATAGAGACATCAAAAACCCTACACAACATAATATGAATATATACGCCGAAGACCAAATCAATGTATATAATCATGATAATTTTATCGAAGACAATGATCCCACTGCTATGCCCGATGAGCCGTTTATAAGTGGAATCAGAAGCCTGAATGTTCAACAAAAAAATTTACTAAAACAGGTATCGGATTCGATTGAGAGATATTAGGTTACATGATAATTTACTGCCTTTATTATTATTTATCACGGGTGGAGCAGGTAGCGGGAAATCCTTTCTATTAAAATTAATTGTTGAGCATATTAGACGCTGCTCTGCTCCAACGGTGGATTCTTTGTTGAAACCAATATTTGCAGAAGTGGCGTCTTTAACGGATGTTGCTGCACGCCAAATTTCTGGTAGAACCCTTCACTCAGTTTTTTCACTTCCCATCGAAAAAGGCACTACGATGACTTATCGTAAAATGAGTGGACAGCCATTGGAAAGGGAAAGGCGTAAATGGCGTTATACCAAATGGTTAGTAATTGATGAAATATCGATGGTATCTTACGAAAATTTGCGTATAATCTACTTACGCCTGCAGGAATTCAAAAACAATCATTGATTGTTTGGAGGTGTAAGTGTATTGTTATTTGGCGATATTATGCAGTTACCACCGGTTAAATGGCATTGGTGCTTCGAACAACCTTCGTGGTCAAGCGCAGAAATACATTTATGGCAACAGTTCTCCTTCTGCGAGCTCACTATCAACATGCGTCAGAGTAGCGATGACGAATTTGTCGATTTGTTAAATAATTTGCGATTTGGTGAGCTTACATTCTCACAATTGCAACTTTTGTGTGAAAGACGAAGAGTTAAAGAGGTTGGTGATTTCGCAGATGGCGCTGCAGTTAGAATTTTTCCAACGATCAGATTGGTAGATGAGTATAATTCTAAATTGACGGATAAACTATTTCATTCAAGTTGCGTTTACACCTTGCATGCTACCTACGAGTCGCGAGAGGCCGCAATCTACGAAAAACAACCACCACGTAACGTAATTCCTGCTGATGTGAATAGCTGTTGTGGTTTGTTGCACATATTAAAAGTGGGCATTGGTTCCATAATAATGTTAAGGCGTAACATATCAGTTACTGAGGGTCTAGTCAACGGTGCGATGGGAATAGTTTGCAAATTTAGGTGGCCTGCCCTTCGTCGCGATCAGTTAGAAACAGGAGAGTTGCCTGATGCTGTTTATATTAAATTTGACGATGAGACCATTGGTACTAAAGTGAAGGACGCTGACGGCTTAGTTGCAATAGCACCAGTAATCAGCAACATTTCAAGCAACAAAAGGTTACGGGGATGTTGAAAAAAGAATGTTGCCAATAATCTTGAGTTGGGCTGCTACCGTTCATAAGCTTCAGGGTAGCACATTAAATAAAGCAGTAATTGATTTAGGAAAAAAAACTTTGCTAAGAGCCAAGTGTATATTGCCCTAAGTCGTGTGAAGGCATTAGATGGTATTGCACTTTGTGATTTAGAACCAAGTAAATTAGTAACCAAACCACACAATGAAAAGGCATTTCGAGAAATGGAAAGATTAAAACGATTGTAGACGACGTTGTTAATCAAATTGAAAATCACAGTATTATCCCCTAACTCTTAATCGTTAATGAGTGCTGTGGCTGGCTCAAAAGCATGAGATGCTAACTCCCGAACGCTACTTTCTGCTTAGTTCTACAGTAAGATACCTGTAGGAGCGACATAATTTCTTCAATAACTTAAAAGAGACATTCATACTGCTTGCCGTAAATGAGTTCCATTGTCTTCCTTCGTAGTTCAAGTCTACTCCAGTCCAGCACGTACTCGACCATAGTTAGGTACTTGTATCTAATGGGACCGACATAATACCCACAATAACATAAACGAGACATTCATGCTGTTCGTCGTTAAAAAGTTCTATGTCTGCCTTCGTAGTCCAAGCTTAGACCATTCCTTGTTATACGATGGTCATAAACCCAAAAATACCTCGATCATTTCAAATTTTCTAGTTGATTTTGAGGAGTACAAGGTGTATTTCCGGAGAACAAGGTCCAATACCAATGAAATTAATATGGGACCATCTTGGTGCTAAACCGAATCCAATATAAAAAGAATTTTTAAAATCGGTTTATAAATGACGGAAATATCGATGAACATACATAAAAAAAAATACATACAGACGAACATAGAACCTCCTCCTTTTTGAAGTCGGTTAACAAACTATAATTCGAGTCGGTATATCATGGATTGCATTTTGCCACAACAATGGCGCCGAGGCATGAGTTGTCGCTACTTTCTACATCTATACCTTGTCTCAGCTTCAGTTGAGAGTGACGTCACGAGTGAAGCGGTTACGGTTCGCCCGCATGAAGAAATAGTTCGAATAATTTTCTGCATAAAAAGTTCAAAATTCTTTCTGGAATCATATTTTATATTTTTCTCTTCGATATAATAAAAAATCGGCGGAGAGAATAGCCATTTGACGAAATTTAAAAAAAATTAAATAAAATGATGTCAGTCCGTAGTCGAGATTATTTGATTGTAAAATGGCGGCGTCTCTTGTGCCTGCGTGAAAGAGATGTGTCATAAATGAAAGATGATCGAGTTTTCACGAAGAGGTTTAAAATACTTTAAACATTAATTTAAAAAAATGATATCTGATAGACACCATTCGACTATTCTACTTTCGAGAAGCCACGCGATTAAAGGATGGTGTAACGTAGCATACATAGCCTTTTTTTGTTACAAGGATGGTGTAACGTAGAATAACTTATTCTTTTAATGGCAGAAGGATACGATGTTGTGCAGTATGTCTGGTAAGGGACCTCATTCCATGACGTCACTCTCAACTGAAGCTGAGACAGGGTATAGTGCTCTAGCTATAGTGCGATCTATGCGGCACCTGGCGCGATCTGTTTTCCTTAGTTTCTTGAAACAATGGAAAATGGCCGAAGCTCGATGACCATGAATATCTATAGGCTGTGAGGAGTTGAAACCCCCGATGTCTGGTAGCAGATTATAAAACTTTTTGGTAGGAGACGATCACATCAAGCCAGTAAGCATATAGCAAACTATGTCATCAAATGTTAATTGTTGCGCTTATGGTTGCTCAAATACCTATAAAAACACTCAAGGAGTATAGTTTTATCGTTTTCCTAATGGAAAACTGCATCAAGTTAGGCTTGAAAAATGGATTCAAGCTTTGAAGAGACAACGGTGAGCGCTGTGTTGTTAACATGCATGGAGCACCTAAGAAGAAATCTCCCAGCCGAAATATTATTTTTCTATGTATGATTTTTAGCTATCCTTTAAATACTGTTTACTTTCTCATCCTGTGGTTTAATGTCTGAAAGTAAAGTGGTGCGCGCAGGACAACTGGTGGTGCTCGCAATTTCTAATAATCTTTGTTTTTCTTCTAGACTTGGAGTTGACACTGCTCTTTTGCCCTACGTAATGATGACATTTAGCATTAAAAAGAAAAACATTTTGCTTCAATGTAAAAAAAATAAATAAATAAAAAGTGTATCGCTTACTAGAAAATTAAATATTGTGCTAATTAAAGCACCTTGCACCCCAGCTTTTTTACTTTGATTTTTTCAAGTCATGGGAAAATTAATTTTCCCTTGATCTTGTTCCTCAATGACATGCGCTATGACTGCTGCTTGCAATCACCTAAACCAGCTTTACATAAAAGAATCTATTTCACGTGTTGCTGAAAGCTAATAAAAACGATTAAATGAAAAACGATTAAAAATTATAAAGAAACAATTATATGATTTAGAAAAATTAGGTTTCTTTTTTTTATCTTAATTTCAATGAGCTCTGAGCGAGTTTTCCTACCAAAATGTTTGAAGGCATGTCACTATGTGGCGAACTTGTTGTTTTTCCCATGAGCTCCTCACCCTCTATAGACCGTGATCTCTATTGAAAGTTTCTGGTACAGAGGGACTTTGCAACAATCGATGAGCGATGATGTTTCCACTACTTTAACATTGATTGCCCCATCTGTGTAATAAGTACTCTGTGGCCCCTGCGGTCTTCCTCCCGCAGATGAAAATTCTTCCGAAAACTCGCCATTTTACTACGGCTGCCGAACTCGAGCGTGAATCACAGTAAGTACTTGTTCTAAATATACTGCAAGTGGTTTGTAATGATGTGTAGCAAACATAAATCTTTTCATACTTCTGCCCTTATGAGCTCTTGTTCTGCGTTTATTCAAATCTTTAACAGATTAAAATATAAAAATATAAAAATTAATGGAACCCCTTCTTCCGTACAGAAATTTGTCAAACGGAATAGAAACTGAAGAGAAACTGTAAAAATCAGAGAAAAAAACAAATAAGGGGCAGAAGGAAAGAAAAATCAACCAATCACGCAAAAGATGATGGAAAATAAAGGGAAATAATTAAGTAGCAGCAAGAAAAAGAGTATGACGTAGATTATACACAATTTTGAAAATATTGAAGCACCATGAAGAAAGTATTCGTTATTTATTTATTTATTTATTTATTTATTTATTTAATATTGGTTAAATAAAAATAAAGAATAAACCGTTTATAGTGTACATATACAGATAATTAATAATGGGAACGTAAAGAATACTTTAATGGCTGTCAATGATAGACTAAAGGCCCAGGAAGTTTGAACAGCACGGAGACCTTCTAATAAAATGGCGCCGTATTGGCTAGGATATTTTTGGTAAATAACCCCTGGCATAAAGCAATGAAAAGTAATAAAACTGGTTGCAAAATATCATCTACATATCGATACTTTCTTAATACAGGCTAGTAAAAATGATTCATTCGATTTCAAAACACTGTAGCTTCCAAAAATACAGATTTAAGTGATGTATGACACAAAGCAGGTAAGGAGTTTGTGTGTTGGAATATGGGAGAGGAGAGGGCAGAAAAGAAACCACCATGTAAACACAGCATTTTTCGTTGGTATCGGCAATTTAAGGACCTTGGTTGCTTGTGAAAACGGAAAAACGCTGATCGACCGAACTAGACTATCCCTTGGACGTTGTGTGACCAGTGGGGCACACATAGAACATTGTAGATTGTGAGGAAAATTAGCGAGTTTAGGTTCTTTACATGTATCAATTAAATCTGTATGTCTGATACTTCGGAAAAATAGTGTTATACAATTGTAGTAGCCCTATATTGTCCGTACGCGGATCGACCAAAAAGTGATGGCTCCATGGCTCTAACTTTTTTTATTTGGCTGTAACTTTTAATTAATACTTATATTTGTCTTCTATGTATGCACTATTCACTTTGAGATATACTCTCCATTTCTTTCCAAGCACTGGCGCCAAGGATGCATACAAGTCTTGGATGGTTTCTAGTGAGATGTTCATCCATTCTTCATGCAGACACCGTTAACGTCCCTTAACTATGAATTGTACACTTCCGCCGGTGTTTTCCAGACTAAATATGTACTGCGGTGAAACATTTTGTGAATGTGGCTTCTTCTGATCACAGCACGTTTCCATTGCTCGGTAAACAAGTTTTGTTCTCATAGCACCACTGCTGTCTCCGTTCTGCATTCACCGTTTGACAAGTAGTTTTGTTTGTGATGTTCCATCCCCACTGCCTGTAGAAATGTGGTGCTGCAAATACAGATTGACCTCTGCAATAGCTTTCGTCGTTGTGGCCTTCTTGTTGTTGCCAATCCTCTTCAGTGTCCTCTGGTCTCTGTCATTCAGTATCGTGATCTTCCGACTCTTTTGTTTTGTAGACGATGTTTTCCCGCTAACACTATATGCAATCAATACAATAGCTTTGATACAATAACACTCAATACTCCAGGTACTCGTAATAGAGACATTTTTGTAAAGGACGCCGCGGCGTGTCAGGCTCGTTGGAGGCTAACTGGAAGTTGGTAGATTGATTTGATGAACATCAAAATCAAACCACAAAACTGAATATCAGAATACCAACAGGCAATTTAAGTACAAATGTACGAGGATAAGGTTCACATTAAACAGGGATAAAGGATAAACCATTATGAGGTTATACAAAATACTTGGGTAGAACCATTAACAAAAGCAGGAATCAGTCAGAGATGGCAATATTTACTCATAATAAAAAAGATTAGCCCTTTTAAAAAAACGATAATAAAAAAAAGATCATTTGCCCTTTCCTGTCCGGATAACCAGTACTCTATTAATTAAAAAAATTAAAAGTATTATTAGTTCTAATTTGAGACTTTAGAAATCAATATTCAGGAATTATTTTTATTTTTAAATAAGCATATTATAATATTATTATAACTAAATGTTACTTACAATACGAGTAGTAAATGCTGTTGTAAAATTTTCCGTTGCTTGCTCTTCTTGATGATACGTTTCTTGCCAGTATCAACAGAAAATTAGGAAATTACCAGTTCTAACATAATTAAAGAATTAAATTAAATAAAACATAATTTCGTACAAATTAACTTAAAATTTAAATTGTAGTATTGTAATGAATATTAATTAATCTTAACACTTTTCCTAAATTATATGATAATAAACAACATATTTCTGTCAAGGTGCATTAGATATTTTATAAGTCAATTTTATTCTGATATAAACACATGAAATCTAATGGACAGCATGTTTAACACAGACTGTAATAATGTTTTATCATTAACTTTCCAGCTTACTCGCTAACGAACATATTTGCTTGCAACCAAATCGGACATGAAAAATACTTTAGACCAAATTAGCCAAACCCCCGAACTCATTTCGTCCATGCTTATCTTCATAGAAGAGGAACGCTTACTTAACTACATTGTAAAAAGTGTCAAACAGCTTTACTGTAAAAATAAGATATATAAAATATCGAAAATAAACGAAGGAACATTATCTAAATATATTTAACATAACATGCTCATAATTATTGAACATAAGAGGCACATCAGTATTAAATTAACTTTCCCTAAAAGAAAAGTCAGTGACTCATTACATATTTGTGTTCACGTCTTGGATGTAGTGTGATAAATTTTAAAGCATATTTCCATATGTTGTTTAATATTAGCTGAGCGAAGTACGAGCGCCAGTTCCGGATTATCTGCATGAACACCTCGGCGACCTCAAATCGATAGGAGGTGGTCGTTTTAGATCCGTTTTAAGTCTTGGCCACCAAACTCTCTAGACCAGACAGAACCCCTTTCTTTACACTCTACCCCCTCCCCGAAGTCCATTTTTTTTATGGAGGGCATCTAAAGGACAATCCCTAGGGGTGGAGCAAGGCAAGGCGTAAGCAATGAACTTACATACCGAAATCGCAAAAGCTGCCTCGACTTATCATAAAACCACCATCATCATCTCTGGTCGCGATAACACTGCAACCTGTGAAACATTTGGCAGACGAATTAGCCTTGAAGAGGAAAGGTTTCCTATTACAAGCTTTACTTCCCGTCTATGATGCAGATGGAAAGAAGGTTTTAGTGCGCAGAAGAATGTGAATAGATGGAAAGGAAACCGGGAATTGAACCTATGAACTTTATCTATAAACGGCCTTAAATATTTTATTAGTCTACAGGAAGTTGATTTCACATCTAAAAAGTGAGTGATCCCAAAATATAAATATATGACTTCTAGATATAATCTCATCATTAATATATTATTGGCAAAGGTGGAAGTTAGAAAAAAGCAGACCAGTGTTATTCTTTTTTTTTTTTTGTTTTTTTTTTAGAAAAAATATCGATTGCAGTAATGTTCTTAAACAATAAGAATTTACAAAAATAGGTTTATTAGATTTTTATAGTTTTAATAGATAAGCTGTCATTACATTCTAATACAGAAGACAGGTCTCTTCGGAGCTGCGAGCTTGAACCCCTGTGCATTCGTACATATCTTAGATAGTACACGCATGTAGACAAAATGGTTCATAATTTCATAGAAAATTCAATATTAATCTCGATTTTAAAAAGTGAAAATATTAAATATTAAAATATAACGTCAATAACAGATGAATTTAATAGTATGTTAATTTACGAATAATTTATAAAATCTTAACTACAACATTAAAACAGATTTAAATTGTTTCTCAGACAGAAGACGGAAACTGATCTTAAAGATCAAACAACCCGAATATTCAAGCTTAAGTTGGATAAAAGTTTTTCGTCACCTTAATATTTCATATAGAGTATGTGTTTCTGTGAGACTCTTGTTACCTACAGAGGAATAAAAGCCAAGTATCTATACTATTGTATAACACTGGTCGGCATGAAAAAAGCCCCGGCTCAATTTTGGTTGATTCTTACGTAAAATGATCTCCTGAATCCGAATATGACTTCCGCTTTTCCCCATCACCCACCGTTTTCGGGGGATGCTCCCAACCCAATTTTATCATTTTTCGATATATTTCGATGGATGAAAAGGTTTATTTCAGCTTTTATAATTCTTTTGAGGGCCTTGAAGGGGGAATAGTACAGAAAATGACCATCTATAGTAGGGAGGTACGTTAGGGGGTGAATTACGTCCTTTAACTGTTTAAAAAATCATTAAAATTTGCTGTATTTTTCGCTATATTTTTTCGCTATTTTTCGCTAAAATACGAAAAAAACGGAAAATCCATCAAATTTTAATGTTTTTTTAAACAATTAAAGGGGGTATTTCTCCCCTTATGTATCCCCCCCCCCCCTGCTATAAATGTTCATGTTTTAGAATTTTTCAGCCCTCTAGCCTCTTAGAAGAATTTTAAAGCCTGAAATAAACCTTTTCAATCCTCTAAATCTATCGAAAAATGATAAAAATGGGTTGGGGGGCATCCCCCGAAAATTGTGGCTGATGGGGGAAAACGAAGGTTATATTCGTATTCAGGAGGTCATTTTACATAAGAATCAGCTGAAATAGTGTCGGGGCTCGAAAATGTTTTTATATTTGCAGACTAGCGTAATTTGCAGCTGTTGTGTTTTGAAATTGTACCGTTGTGTTTGGCTGTAGATTATCAAAGGCAACCATTATTTGTCTGCTGTGCTACTTGTATTCTGAGTTTTTCAACGATTAAAATCATGGTTATTGTTGCGCGCGACATTAATCGCATTGTTTAAGCACATTAAGTGGTGGTTGCTAGGTAGGAAAACAACACCTCCTAGAAAGAAAGCTTTCCAACTGAACGTCATATATTGTTACAACTAATAATTCGACCATTGTTAATCGTATTTCTACCAATAATAAGCCCTAAATTTCGTTGACTTAAGTTCGGAAGGGAATTCGATAAACCGCCACAACGCACAGGACCATTGCTCGCATCATGAATAAATTTGAAGCAGATGGAACCGTTCACAACGTCAATAAGAAACGTTCTGGACGACCACGGACATCCGCCAGCCCTGGAAAAGAAGAGCTGGTGCAAGAAATTCTCATTCAATCACCACAGAAATCCCTACGACAAAAAGCTCGGGAGACAAACATCTCAAAAGATAGCGTCCATCGCATCTTGAAG
Organism: Rhysida immarginata; assembly: GCA_023313115.1. Lineage (NCBI taxonomy): Eukaryota > Metazoa > Arthropoda > Chilopoda > Scolopendromorpha > Scolopendridae > Rhysida > Rhysida immarginata. Next base: position 2,051,905 of record JAHWFO010037919.1, on the reverse strand, counting down.
CTTCTGCGCGAACATTTGCGAACATGATTCTTTAATTACATTTGTCTTCTGTAATTCAAGCCTTTAAACTTGTCTCTATGTTCATAAATAATGTTTTTATAGTTATTCAAAGTGTTAGTACATTTTTTGAGACATCCTGTAAATGCCGTTTCAGTTGGAAGGTTTTTTTTTTTTAGGAGGTGTTGCAGGAAAGGTCCGTAGCTGACGAAAAAGACAGACCCTCTGAAAAGTCACCTGATCAAAGTAGGTCTAGCAAAAACCCAACCATCATTGTTTCTAACAAACGAAAAAACACCGATTGTTAAAATCTAGTATGGATGCATTGTTGCTAGACCTAAATTGCTCACCGAAAAGTTCGATACGAGGCTACAACACGGTCAACTCGGCAACAATCACGTGATTAAATGTCCAATAAGTATAAATGACAATACCAATTTTAATTGAATAAATTTTAAGTCCGCCTTCTTAGTTCTACCATGAGGGAGATCAAGAAACACGTACTAAGAATAATTTGGCCATAGTTTTTTTTAATAATATAAGGTTACGCCAAGAACTTGAAGGAAAGAGAGGAACACTTTAAACTGAATTGAGAAAATGAATGTGCACTTTGTGAAATACCTGCTTATCACTGTTTCGTAGTCCATCTGGAGCCTACTTGAAAATCAGCAAACTCAATATCACTGTGGCATTTTCCAGCACCTCATTGAGTGTCTCCCAGCCTGTCTAGCCGCTATCCAATTAATAATAACAAAGCGGGATTTGCGGATATTAACAGGTGGTTCACGTTAATGTGATTCGGCTGTTTGTTAACAGTTAAACAGCATGGAAGAAGAATATGGGTTAAGAGTTAACCAGAAAACAAGGTCATGCGAGTGGGCGAGGCCGAACATATGAATGTTCATGTGAAAGATGAAGGGCTAAAATTAGCTGCAAATATCTTTGTGTGGATGTGACAGAGGACTTGGTGGAATGAGAAAGAGACAAAAAATAGAATCTGGATGATAAAAGAAGTAATCAGAAAAAATAGCAAGATGTTGAGTAGTAGGATGGATTTAAACTTACGGAAAAGAACAATAAAGTGTTATGTCTGAAGTGTAATATTGTACGCTCGTAAAACATGGACAATGCTACAGAGAGATAAGGAACGGATTGAGGGATTGGGAGATGTGGACCTAGAGGAAGGTGTTAAATATTCATTGGTCAGAGGAAGGAAGTAGTGCTGAAAAGAGTGGAAGAAGAGAGCAGGTTGTTGAACATGAAAGAAAAAAAGGAAATGGATAGGGCATGCATTAAGATAGGAGTGTTTGCTGAAGGAATTGATAGAAGGAAGGGTAAAAAGAGAAAGGAGGAGATTAAAGATGACTGACTGAGGACGCAGGAGAAAGACGTAGAAGGAACATTTAGGACCAGCTTATGCAAAGAAATAATATTGATGAGGCATTATGTTGCAGAATGAAAAAAATAAAGCAGCATGATTTAAAAAGTTTCTACGTACTGTATTATCCGTTTATTTCTCATATCTAACATATCCCCCATTCTTGTCCCTGAAGAATAATCGAAGTTTAACCATAGTATATAAATTTAACTTACTAATATCAGTTGAATAATTTTAATGATAATTACTGAATTATTGCGTAAACTACGTATATATATTTTTTTCCCTAAATATATTTGAATATATTTTGGAGCTGACAGGTTTTTCCCTCGAATACAGGCAATTCCCTCTTTTTTGTGAGAAACATAAACAGTTTGATTATTAATTTCCAAAGGAAATCAATTAAGTTTGCCTATGGAAGATCTCAGAAGTTCAAAATTTGTATGTGAAGTTCAAAATTTAATGTATAAAGCAGTCATTTAGCGCTTTGTTCAGTTTAAAATTTTTCACTTGTTAGAAGCAACTACGAAAATATATACCGATATATGTATTTAAAAGCGTCTCCTTTTTGAATATTATTAGGAAGATAACGAAAGATTTAACTCACAGCAAAGTTATTGTTGATTTAGTAAATTATAATTCTACTTTTTATAAATAAATTATTACAGAAATTTAATTTACCGAATTTTTAATATTATATTTAAATTATTTTCTCGAATTAAATAAAATTTGGAGAAAACATGTTATAAAATTTCATATCGCATTCGGTTATAAATAAAATCTTTTTACTTTGCTTTAACTTCTAGAATTTTAAAAAATGTAATTTTATGGCTTTGGAATATCCCTACATAAGAAAAGAAACGAGTACGCTCCGGAAGCAATTTGTTTGCGAATCTTTTTTATTTTACTAGACTTTCTCATTTATTCCGATTACGCAATGGCTTTCTTACAGCACAACAATTTTATCCAAGTGTAAAAATAAATTTCAACTTGCAAGGAACAGCTTGGGCCGACGTTAAATGTGATCTAGAATTTGTGATGGTGGTGGTAGGGGAGGTTCCTCCAAAACTGACAAAGGACTCGCGAAATTTCTCTACACAGCGATCGGAACTAAATCATTGTCACTCGACGCTGAACCAGCAGCGCCAATGATTTATGACGTCTTTTCACGATCGTTTCTTCTTTCTCTGTATAGGCCCCCCCCCCCCGCTTTTCTTTTGCATTACGAACCAGGATCCTCTCTTCATCTTACTAGCTTCCTTAACAGTTATGGAGATTTTTATTGACTTCTCAATCACGGCCAAGATGAGAGCAAGGTCGTCGTTGCGAGCAAGGAATAAGCCATTATTCAGTCAAAGAAACCAATCAGAAGAGAGACGCGATCCAAAAGGAATTAGACTTATTTTCTTTCTCATTCAAAAAACAAGAAGAGGGAAATTAAAACCTTGGTTGCATAAGGCGATTTCAATCAAGAGTTCCTTTCTCCAACGGCAAATTGCATACGGAATTACAATGGTTGTGCCCTCGATCGATAGAGAGCTCCTTAAATAAAGTATGTTGAGAAAACGATACTCCTTACATGAACGACAGGGGAAAATAATAGTCGTCATTTTCAGGTCTTCTCCCGATCTGGTTTCCTGGGAAGAGAGTTAGATAAATGTCACAACATTTCTAAGTCAATAAGTTCAATCACAATTCTCTACGACTTCTGTATAATATTTTAGGTTTGATTAAAGTGGTTATGCTTAAAACCATGCTGATTAGTAAATTATCTACACTGAATACTTAGAGATTTACGAAGGAATGATAAAATACCATTTCAATCCATGTAACAAAATAAAAGTAAGCTTATTCAATTTTTAGGATGTATTCAATTTTTAGCATCATCTAAAACCCTATTAACGACGGTACAGATGTATGTATGTAACTTGTATGTCACACGCCATAGCTTTGGAAAGGATTGACCTAGAAGCTTGAAATTTTGAACACACGTAGGCCCTATACAGAGGACCTAAACATAGCGAATCCTCTAGGGTGGGCCAAACATGTGTTTTTTTTGTGGTTTCCCCAACTGACTTCCTTTCTTGTCTATGGAGTTTTGATTGCGTTTGAGCAATTTGTGACGTCAGGATTTAAATGTTTAACGTCAGAATTTAAAGAACTCTATTTGGAGTATAGCGAATCCTCCCGCTATTGCTCGTAATATTTTGATGCCATAACTTTTGAAAGGATTGACCTAGAGGCTTGAAATTTTGTACACACGTAGGCCCTATAGAGAGACGGTGCGACAGATATAGCGAATCCTCTAGGGTGGTCCAGGGCCCTTCAGGCCACTTGTATGAATTTCATGGTTCCTTTTTTATCTTTTGAACAAAGAGACCTAGAGGCTTGAAATTTTGTACACACGTAGGCCCTACACAGAGGCCGGTGCGAAAAATATAGCAAGTCCTCTAGGGTAGCCCGGTGCCCCTCAGGGGCCACTTGTATGAATTTCATGGTTCCTTTTTTATCTTTTGAACAAAGAGGCCTAAAATCCTGAAATTTCGTAAAGTTGTAGTGAGATTCTATAAAAATAAAACCAATATACAAGAAAAGTGATATAAGCCTCTAGAGCCCTGCAGGAGGCCCCATGGCCCTAAATACAATCGAACCTATAACATTTGAACGGAACGACCTAGGAAACTGAAATTTTGTATGGTACTAAAAATGTAAATATTAAAAAAAAAATAATATTGACCTCAGCATAGCCCCAGAGGCCCCAAACAAAAGCAAAGCTACAATTTTTAAGCGAAAAGGTCTAGCAATCTGAAATTTTGTTTACTTAAAGAAAATTACTTAAAAAATTAGATAATATACACTAAAAACTGATTTAAGCCTCTTAGGTATCGACAGGGGCCCTGAAGCCCAAATCACAAATCAAGCACTAACATTTGATTAATAAAAAGCCCTAAGAATTTAAAGTTTTTTTATTTTTACAGTGCATTACTTAAAAATAATAGACAATATACAACGAGACTGGTATAGGCCTCAGGGCCCCTGGCGGCCTCAAATACATTTGAAGCTATAACATTTGAACGGAAAGACTAGGGATCTGAAATTTTGTTTAATCATAGTGTGGTATTTAAAAATTTAGCTAATATATATTAAAAATTATATAAGTCTCTTAGCAGGGGCCTTGCGGTCTCAAATCAAGCTAGAAATTTTAAACTAGAAGTCCAGAAACCTGCAGTGTTTTATATTTATAATGTGTTGCTTAAAATTTTAGCTATTACACACTAACATTGATATAGTCCTCTGAGGCCTCGGCAAGGGCCGCGAGGCTCCAAATACAAATCAAGCTATAACTTTTGTACGAAAAGGCCTAAGAACCTGAAATTTTGTATTTGTGCCCCTCCACTTATTTTAGTCACGAGCCGCTACTGCTCGTAACATTTTGATGCTAAAACTCTTATATCGTTCAGAGCTCGACAAATCCCATATTTTGGTATCCAATTGCTACCAGAAATTCCGTTTTGGCTGCAACTTTCAAACAGGTGGTAGCCACTTGGCTACTGGCCAATGCGGCAGCTGATTGGAAGGCCTAATTACATTACTGTATCGCAGTCACCGGAAATTTAAATTTGTAGTGAAATTAGCTCTTACATAAAATTTTTCGTGGAGGCTCTAGTTTAAGCAATACTTTAATTCTCCTAACTGACACCAGTGGAGTTGCATCCCCGAGAAGCTCAAATCGCCACTTATTGCCAGCCTCCAAGCCCTGCCTCAACCGGAGCCTGTTTCTCGTAGGCTCCGGCTCAGCGCGAATTGGACAGGCCTTTCTTATCGGTGGAAACAAAGGCAGGCGTGTCCGTCCTTCATGTTTGTTATTTACGTATTTACTGTTCGTGATTACTCTGTCGGTATATATTGTTATGCTAGATTTTCGTTCCTCGTTGATGAAATATTTGTTATGTATAGTCAAGCCTGGCTTGTAGCATCTGCGAAATGTGCTTACTTACTTACTTACTTGCTTGCTTACTTACTTACTTTTCAAACCCGTTTATCCGTTCGGTCGCGGGGGCAGCAGCCCTATGGATGATCTCCAGCGATCGCGATCTTCCGCCATCAGGCGCATGTCCTCCCTGGTAATACCCAAGTGACTCGAACCCAGATTCTCCATGTAGTCTAGCCACCTGGTTCTAGGCCGATCCCTTGCTCTCTAACACACAGGTTTGGAAAGTAACAACTGTCTAGGAAGACCAGTTTGCGGCATCCGTATCACGTGGCCATACCAGCGCAACTGAGAACTCTCAATGCGGAGAAGTAGCTGCTCAACATTTAAAGACTCCCTTATTGTGCTGCTGTGCACTCTATCTAGTAGGGTATCACCTACCACACCTCTCAGATATCTCATTTTGGCCGCTTGTATCCGCGATCGCACTCTTTCGGTCATTATCCAGGACTCATGACCTTAGGTGAGAATGGGGACAAAGACAGATTTGAAGACGGAGAGCTTCGCTACGAAATGTGCGATGAATAAAAAAAAAAGTCGTCCAATTTTTTTCAATAAATAAATTATGTTTTAGATTCGACCTTTATTGCTTTAAAACTTCGTTTGAAAATTCATCCAATGACATTGAATTGCTTTTTATAAAAAATAATAAATAACGCTTAATTCTAGAAAACGCACAAGCGCCCCTGCGCTCATAAGACAGGAGAGCTATTGGCAACCGCCACATGGCTGCCGATGAGGATGTGAAGTGCAAGGCACACCCAATCGAACATCAATGCCAGGTTTCGATGTTTAAAAAATCTCCTCAGTACAGGGTGTTGCAGATAACTACAGGGCAATATAATGGGAAGCCTACCCGCTCGATTGCAGGGGCCGGCTCAACATCAAATGATAATTGGGTAATTTTATTTTGTTAAACTTGTTTGTTTGGCAATGGGCATGACCAATTGAGCCAAAGAGGGATGCGCGCTGTACTACTACAGGGTAGGGGGTACACAAAAAGTAAACACATTATGAATATCCTCCGCAGCTAGAGGGGACCAACAAACAAACCAATAATTCAACAGAGGAGAATAGTAAAAAATAGCGCCTCACACTTTATTATTATGTTCGGTTGTCACGGGCTAACTCGGGTTGCGTCTCGTAGCGGATACAGGGCCAAAGCTACGAGACGCAGCAGACCAGTTTGCTCTATTGCTGAGAAAGTGTCACCTGGAAACAACAACGACAAAAACATGACAGTTTTGACGTTCACTCCCCTTCCCGACTGTGGAAACTGCTGGCTGCTGCAGGCCACCTTCATCTCCCTCCATTCTATCAATCGACCGAGCCGGCCCCTGCAATCGAGCGGGTAGGCTTCCCGTTATACTGCCCTGTAGTTATCTGCTAGACCCTGTACATAGCCGGTATGTAACAGCTGATTATTTCTACCAAGATGTACAAACAGTAAGTTGCTTTCAATAAAATTGCCATATTTATTCATTTCTAAGACTCAACTTTTGGCTATTTTAATATTCCTGAAAATCAGGTGTGGTCATAGCTCCCTCCAAGCTGCGCAAGTATGTGTTTGTGGGGGGGGGGGGGCTTATTTATTTCCCGCGCACTTACGATCAATTTTCCACTTACAAAATTATCAAAAATGACCTTTGTTTTGTTTATATTTTTTATTGTGCACAGTTAATTTTGGAACGCGCAGCTCTCATAAAAATTAGAGGGAACTATGGGAGACAATGACAGCAATTAAGATTTAGTTTAAATTATGTATTTTAAGACTTTTAGTGCATTGATTCTTCACTCTATCTAACTTGCCATTTTTAAACTTCAATTTTTTAAGAATGATTTTATGAATATACATGATTATACCGACACACAAATATCACGTTTCACTTGGCTACCATGAAAATTGCAGTGGTAGCCAATTGTCTATTCAGCTTTTTGTAATTTGTCGAGCCCTGATCGTTGGATAAAGATGCCTTAACTAATTTTTCTTTAACGCTATGTCGCATAATCAGCAAAAAATATTCTTCTTAAAATTAATCTACTGATAACTCGGCGGCCATAGGCTGGGTTGCAGGCTTTTCACTTTCCAAGTCCACTGCATAGAGGCGCTAAGGATATGGATATCATGCTTTTATATCTGTATCTAGAACTTCTATCTTTGGCCCTTTCATAGAATTTTGCAGAATGTTTTCTAAACCGAAATAATTTATGTTTTAAACAGTATGCAACTATTTGAGGAGATAAAATGTAAACAGTATGCAACTATTTGACCAACGGATGGCATTGTCAGGTTACAGACATCAGTTTAAGGACTTTTTCAGACGGTACTATGCCGGATTAACTATCGGTTTATAAGGTCTGTTAAGAAATTATAAGACCACTGAGATGACGTTGAGAATTAGTAAGAAAAAGGGTTTATTTGATCAAAATGTTATTTTACAAATAAATAAAATAATGTTTGTTCCATGATATGAAAGAAATCATTTTTGATTTCTATCTGATTTTATATAAAAATAAAAAAAAAATTATTTGTATTGCTTTTTACACTGTTAAATATTTATAAGACCACCCCTCTATTAACTTCGAATAGATGGTTCTATCATCGTTCGCTTTCAAATTTTGCATATTCAAATCAGTGTGAACCAATGTAAAAAGCTTTTTTTCTTGTATAGAAGTGCTTAAGTATAATGCCTGAAGGTAAAGAACTATCAGAGAAAGAAATTCAAAAAATCTAGCAATGGAAAATTAGAGAGAGGCTTAGTTATGGCAATAGGAATATCTAAGACTGCAATACGCAATGTTATTGTTATGCAAGATGAATATGGAACGATGAAGAGAACAGGAAGAAAACTGCCCTCTCTCCCAGAAACTTAAGGAGAATTGCGAGCATTGCTGTGTCCAAATCAAGGTCCACTCGAGAAATCAGCAAAGATTTGGATGGAAAAGTGAGCCATATGACTGTGTGGAAAAGACTGTTCCAAAACTCTTGGTAGCGCATAAGGAGGCAATAAATTCTTGTCCTCCGCCTGATTTTCTCTATACAGTAGAGCATCCATCAGAGACCCAAACAAGTTGAATTTGCTTTCATCTGACCATATAATCTGGTTCCAGAATTTTTCATCTTTGTCCAGATGATGTTTAGCCCATTGAAGTCGCTGCTTCCTATTGATATCACTAATGTATGGTTTCTTCGTAAGTGTGCGACCACGCAGATTATTTTCATGCAGTCGATTACGGATGGTGATGACCAGGTCTTGTTTCAGTTCTTGACAGACAGCAGGGGCGGATATTTTCTTGTCTTGTCGTATTCGTTTAATATTTCTCTGTCCTCTCTATCTGTTGTTTTTCTTTTTCTCCCTCTTCCTTGTTTGTTTTTAATTTATCCTGCCTTCTGATACTTCAGAATTGTGTATTGCATAGACTTGCGAGGTATTTTCAATTCCTTAGCTATTGTGCTTTGGCTTTTTCCATCTTGGAAGCTAGACACTACTCGTGTTCGAATATCAAGTAAACATTCTTTTGATTTCGTTTTTATTATTATTATTATTATTATTATTATTATTTTTGATCTCTCACTTGCCTTAGTGGAAACAGGTTTGTGTAGCACAATTTCGTGCTGACGATTGAAATATTTTGTTCATTTTAGTGAGCGCACTACAACTCCTTGCCAAAAAATTAGAATAACGGTATTTTACGTTCTGAAGTTAAATTTGAGTGAAGAGTAATCAAGAACTTTTGTAGCTACAGGTTTAGACTTTTTTCCTGGGTAATGTACTTATTCCTCTAGTCGACCTCAAAAGGAACATTAATTAATTTAAAAAAATTAAAATTTACATTAAATAAATTGAAGATGACAAAATATTAGAATAATTCCAAGATAGAGACAAAAAATTAGAATAATGACAAAAAAAGATACACAATCACTTGAATCGAAAACTATTCATCAAATTGATACTTAATTGCGTCATCTTTGGCTTTATTTACAAGACTTAGCCTATTTGGAAAGCTGTTCCCTAACTTAGCACATTCTTCACGGCTGATATAAGACCGAAATGTTGGATTTTCGAATTCAACTCCTGTTTAGACTGTGGAAGTCTTTGCTGAAGTCTAGCCTTCATCAATTTTCATAAATTTTCAGTTGTAATAATGTTTGGAGAACTACTGGCCAAGTAACACTCAGATATTTCATGATCAAGACATTCTTTCTTGGATTTAGCAATATGACCAGTCGCACTATCCTGCTGGAGTAGACAGGAATCACAGCAAAGATCTCCAGATGATGGTATCATGAAATTATCAAGTATTTCTTGATAGACTGCGGCATTTACTACACCATTTAGGACACATAACTTTCTGTTTCCATAAGATTTCATTACCATCTCTGATCTGTTGAGAGAGTTCCTGTTGTAAGCTGCTTATGTCTGTCTCTACACACGTGAGCCTTGGTCACCAAAAGACAAAGAAAACACGGATTCGTCATTAAATGGTTTGTTACTCCAGTCATCCTGTCCCTGAGTGACTTTTTCATTGCACCACTTTACATGGGTTCGTCTTTGCTCAACGTCATGAGAGGTTTAGTTTTGGGAATTCTACGCTGAAACGCAAATTGATATAACAAAGTGAAAAAAATATGTGGATAAATGTGATGTAAAGATAGATAAAAAACTCTTTTTCCACAACAAAAATAGATTGAAAAGATACAACCTTACAAAATGGAGAATTCTTTCGATAGCAATTGCTACCATCATTCAGCAACCAGGAGTCCTAACTCCGGATGTCCGAAGAGTGAACTACCTGATGGACAATCGACAATCGAACAGTGAAGTGTACATTCGTTAAGATGGGACGAAAGCAGGGCTTCCACAAAGCTCATCTAACCAGAATAAACTCCAAAGGAAATACACTGAGGTAGTCAAGAAGCCTAACCAACCCAAGCGGTCTTCCATATTATACAAAAAAGAAAGTAAGATTGACGATTGTCAGAAACAAAAAACAGACGAAATAAAAAAAATACAAGGAGAAATAAGATTATCACATCTTCCAGTAGTCTGGGAAAGAGACGTTGCTAATATCTTCAAAATTGATGTCAAGAACGTGCCTCGGTTTACGATACTTCGTATGCCAGTTCATATTCATTGAGTTCTCCAGTATCCCTTTCACAAGCTTATTGTCGTGAGTCTTCATCTTCTGTATCATAATCAAAAGGAGATCCTGTATAAACTTGCCGATATGGGCCATGTTTAAATCGAGGTGGATGGATTGGTTTTTCACCGTCCTTCTGTCCAGCTGGGCAATGGTCCTCAGGGTAACATTCTGGAATGACTGTAGTTCACTCCATCTGGTTTTACAGATAGTCGCCCACGCAGGCATGCCATAGAGGAGTATGGTCCGGATAATCGATTTGTACAGAAGTAGCTTGTTGTCAATGCTGAGGGCGCTGTTGCGACCCATAAGAGCTATGATACTGTACTTAGCCCTCTTCGCTTTGTTCAGAGCATAGGACATATGCTGGTTCCATGAGAGTCTTGAGTCAATGATAACTCCCAGATACTTGTAGTTGTCCACCCAGTCCAGTTTCTTATTGAACAGAACAAGAGAATCTGGGGGATGCTTGAGCTTCCTATTGAGGTATAAAGCCTTGCACTTTCCGACGTTAAGGTTCAACTTCCAGCAGTTAAACCAGTCTTCGAACTGCTTCAAGGCGCACTGCAGCCGAGTGATAACGTGAGCCGGCTGGTGTGCCCATGTCATAATGGCAGTGTCATCCGCATAAAAATACAGATTACAATTATCGGGTTTTGGGAAATCATGTACAAAGTAATTAAATAGCATAGGCCCGAGGACAGAACCCTGAGGGACACCGGCCTTTACAACACGGGGTGTGGAAAGATTTTCTCCAACCTTGGCTTGATAGGATCTGCCGTCAAGAAAGGATTTCACCATCAAGATCAAATCGGCAGGGAACCCGTCTCTGATCATTTTGTAGACAAGGCCCTCATGCCAGACTTGGTCAAAAGCTTTACTGACATCGAGAAATACCACCCCACAGTATCTGGATAGGTTCAGGGGGGTGCTCAGGTCTTCAACGAGCCTCCATATCTGCATCGGACAAGAGTGGGCAGCACGAAAGCCAAACTGCTCTTCCCGTAAAAGGTCATTTGCTAGACAGTGATCTTGGAATCTAACAAGGATCGTTCTCTCCAACACCTTGGACATCGAGGATAGCAAGCTAATAGGTCGGTAGCTCGCGGGAATTGCAGGATTTTGTCCCTGCTTTGGGATACTCAACACAATAGATTTCTTCCAAGCCACAGGGAAGTAAGAAAATTTCCAGCAGTCGCTAATGATATTGGTGAGAAATTCAATAAAGTTCTTTGGGAAATTCATAAGGGCGTTATTACTCACCTTGTCTTTTCCTGGAGCCTTCTTCTTTTTCAGTTTATTTATGATGTTGGCGATCTCACCAGCCTCGATGTTGTACTTCGTAAAATGCTTCGGGACTTCATCAAAGTTGTAAATACCTTCTTCCACACGCCGAGACATGATTTGGCTCTCGGGCTTATCGTTGGTAGGAGTAACAAACAGCAGTTACAGTGAATCTGCTATGACTTGGGCCTTGTCCTGATCAGTTTACACATAGTTACCTTGTGGTGTACGGAGTGGAGGAAGCATAACATTCTTCTTCTTCTGTAAAGCTCTAACCATACTCCAAATGGAATTGTCGCGAGCCGACAAGCTTTTGAGTTTTTCATTCCATCTAGCGTCGCGAAGCTCTTTTATCTCCTCTTGAACTCTTCGCACTAACCTGTTGTACTTGGTTTTGAGCCAAGGTTCACGATAGCGTTGCCAAAGTCTACGGGTCCTGTTTCTTTCAGCAATTAGGCGTTGGATTCCAGGAGAGAGTTGGATTCGATGAGAAGGTTTATTCTCTGATGGATACTTACTGACTTCTATGGCACTGTTAATACATCTGGTGATGTCATCAACAAGTTGATCGATGTCCTCTGTACAGTAAGCAACGTCGGGATGGTAGCCATAGTCCTTAAGAATATCTTTGTAGAGCCTCCAGTCTTGATGATGTACGAGTTCCTCTCGGAAATTTATGTCAACATTGTCAAAGTACAACGCCACAGGCTTGTGGTCAGAAGAAAGGTCATCAATCGTGAAGATATTGTACGGTTTGAAGAAACCCTTCAAGAGCACCTGATGGAAGGAAATGTGGCCCTATTTATGAAGGAAATTAGCCAATCCTGGCTATATGTGATGGGCTGAAAACTGCTTATTGGGTGGTTTTTTCCGTTAACCATTTGATTAACGAAGTATCGATTATAGGTCCCATATCTAAATTCAGAATCGATGTTTTCTCAACTTGATGTATTGCTATGCTTTCGAAAGAATCCAACAGCTGTTTGTTCTTTATTGAAAATAATAACTTTACATTGGTAATGGGAAAATTGTGGCCTGTGTCTAATGAGTGCTTGGCCACTGCTGACTGATTTGCTCTCCCAAACTTTCTGTGTCTCATGTGTTCCTTATATCTCGTGCCGATGTTTCGAAAAGTCTGGCCTCTATAAACCTTCTCACATTGGGCGCATTTAATTTCATAAATCCCTGACTGTTGTAGCTCTTGAATTTTGTCCTTAGGATTTGGGAGCAGGTCTTTGATTTTATTCGGATTGCTGTAACAGACGGAGATACCTTGTGTCTTAAAGACAGAACTTAGTCCTCGAACGAGTTGTTTGTTGTAAGGTAATGATATCCTCCGTTCTTGGTTCTTGTGGTTTCCCAAAGTTGTGATGTCTCGAATGAATTTTTTATATTTCCTTTTCCGGAGAAGATCCACTATAGTACGTTCGTTGTAGCCGTTCCTAGTGGCAATCTTTTTTATGGAATCGATTTCTTGTTCGAACCTTTCTTGGCTTAAGGGGATGTTTAAAGCTCTATCTAACATGGTGATGAAAGTTGCCATCTTCTGGTTCCATGGGTGGCTGGAATCGGCTGGTATGTAGTTGAGTCCATTACTGGGTTTTCTGTATACATCGAATTCTAGCTTGTTGTGTTTTCTTATGATGGTGACGTCGAGAAAGGGGAGCCTCTGTTCTTTTTCTATTTCTACGGTGAACTGTACGGAGGGAAAGAAACTGTTAAGGTGGGTAAGAAAATCGTTTATATTGCACTTACTTGTGTCGAAAATGGTAAAAATGTAGTCAACGTAGCGGTACCAGCAATCCGGAAAATAGAAGTTGGAAGATCTGAGTATGTCTTCGAACAAGAAACAAGGTTCGAACAAAAAATCGATTCCATAAAAAAGATTGCCACTAGGAACGGCTACAACGAACGTACTATAGTGGATCTTCTCCGGAAAAGGAAATATAAAAAATTCATTCGAGACATCACAACTTTGGGAAACCACAAGAACCAAGAACGGAGGATATCATTACCTTACAACAAACAACTCGTTCGAGGACTAAGTTCTGTCTTTAAGACACAAGGTATCTCCGTCTGTTACAGCAATCCGAATAAAATCAAAGACCTGCTCCCAAATCCTAAGGACAAAATTCAAGAGCTACAACAGTCAGGGATTTGTGAAATTAAATGCGCCCAATGTGAGAAGGTTTATAGAGGCCAGACTTTTCGAAACATCGGCACGAGATATAAGGAACACATGAGACACAGAAAGTTTGGGAGAGCAAATCAGTCAGCAGTGGCCAAGCACTCATTAGACACAGGCCACAATTTTCCCATTACCAATGTAAAGTTATTATTTTCAATAAAGAACAAACAGCTGTTGGATTCTTTCGAAAGCATAGCAATACATCAAGTTGAGAAAACATCGATTCTGAATTTAGATATGGGACCTATAATCGATACTTCGTTAATCAAATGGTTAACGGAAAAAACCACCCAATAAGCAGTTTTCAGCCCATCACATATAGCCAGGATTGGCTAATTTCCTTCATAAATAGGGCCACATTTCCTTCCATCAGGTAGTTCACTCTTCGGACATCCGGAGTTAGGACTCCTGGTTGCTGAATGATGGTAGCAATTGCTATCGAAAGAATTCTCCATTTTGTAAGATTGTATCTATTTTTGTTGTGGAAAAAGAGTTTTTTAACTATCTTTACTTCGCAAATTGATATAGTCGTCTGTCTGTAATTCTGCTAAATACAGTTGCTCCACACATTTCCAATCAAAATGACTATATTTAACACTTTTGAAACTCTGTTTCTTCATAATGTTCTTCAGTTGCCTATCTTGCCTCTCACTAGTCTTGCATTTACATCCACATCTCTTTCGATTTCTTGCATTTCTCTTGGATTCTCCTTTTGCTGATTTAACACCTTTGCCAATGTAGATCACTTCATGATTTTCACAATTTCTGCCTGAGTTTTTTCAGTTCCTATAGATCACATATTGTTCGCTTTGTGGCATGATACACGGCCGATTTTCTACTCATGTTGCTCAGTCTGAGCTAAGAAAAGTTTCATGATGCCTTTCATATTGAATATTAAAAAGATATGTAAATCACTTGCAGCATTTTTGCTCACCAAACTGGACAATTTTGGAAATTATTCTAATTTTTTGTCTCTATCTTGGAATTATTCTAATATTTTGTCATCTTCAATTTATTAAATTTAAAATTTAATTTTTGAATAAATTAATGTTCCTTTTGAGGTTGACTAGAGAAATAAGTACATTACCCAGGGAAAAAAGTCTAAATATGTAGCTACAAAAGTTCTTGATTATTCTTCACTCAAATTTAACTTCAGAACCTAAAATACCGTTATTCTAATTATTTGGCAAGGAGTTGTACAATAAAGCAGGGGGGTCGATGGATAATTTTTTTGCAGTGTATTTCACAATTTGTGTCGTTTTTCCCCATCCCTAAAAGGACAACTCTACACAAAAAATTGATTATAATTTTTTTACAGACTATCGTTTTTTGATATAAATATAACACGTTTCCGTTGAAATTTTAAAATCTGATCCATAATTTCTATATTAAAAAATGCTTTGCAAAGCGAAAAATAGCGCTTTTACACTTCCCTCGCGCCGTCCATTATTTTTCCGGAAGTACACCGAGGTTACCGCTGAAGTCGATTTAATGTTTTAATGCTGGGGCACAGAGACAAATGAAAGAAAGAGACTGGCAGTGACCGCCCCTCTAGTGGTGCCTTCGCACCGCCATATTGGGACTGACAAGAAACAGCCGATCGCCCGAGGCAATTCATGTAAATCAATCGATTTGGTTTGGTTTGTTTGGTATTAACGTCCTTTTCAACTGCTATGGTCATTTCAGGACAGCGTTATAGGGGCCGCAAATTTTGCCTAGCAAGGGTTCTTTAACGTGCAGCCGGCAAACGACTACACAGGACCAACAGCTTTACTTCCCTTTCAAATGAAGTGCGTGATCTCAGGATTTTCCCTCTGAAAAAAATCTTCGTCGTACTCGGCCGGGATCGAACCCGCGTCCTCGGGCATCAGAGGCGATCACTCAACCACTGAGCCACCGACGCCGATGAGAATCAATCGCAAACAATTATTTTTTCTAATATCTACCTAAGATATCTGTATGAATTTATTGGGGGACCGACCACCAGAAAAAAAATATTTGCTCTATTATACAAAAAAAATAATCATCCAATTCGGTCCATCTGATAAAAAGTTATTTGGTGATAAATAAAGTTATTCTTATACATAAATTAAAAAAATATTTTAAATGGAAAAGGAGGAAGAGATTATACAATTAACTAGGAAAATTCTCCTTTATAAATTCTAATTTGAAAGTAAATAAAATAAAATATACAAAATAAATAAATTAACAACTCTTGTCCACAAAATTATTTAGTTAACATATACGTATTTCGAACCCTTTGGGTTCATTATTCAATGTCAAAATGATATGATAATTTGACATTGAATAATGAACCCAAAGGGTTCGAAATACGCATATGTCGATTAAATAATTTTGTGGACAAGAGTTGTTAATTTATTTATTATGTCACTTTCCACAGTAGTTCAACGTTTTTCATAAAATATACAGTTCACCAATTATAACCCAAATTATTGAATTAATTATAATCTCTCCTTCTAATAACTAACTGGACCACATTCTCATACATATTGGTCAAATCGTTTTTTTAAAAGATCCAATACTTCAGTTCACAAATAATCGTAGCCCACGAGAAAGACAGGCCCTGGCCAACGCCTATTAAAGATAAGGCTTGAGCGCGAATACGTCATACATTGTTACATCATCATCCGAAAATACGTTTAATCGGATTTCTACTAATAATAAGCCCTGAAATGCGATTAAACGTATCTTCGGATGATGATGTAACAATGTCTGACGTTTTCGCGCTCAGGCCTTATCTTTAGGAGGCGTTGCCCTGGCGCGGAAAAGTCACCTAACCAGGCCCGTTCTTAGGTGTTATGCGGCCCTACGCGGGGGGTCCGGGAAAATGCGAAAATGCGTGGAAATTAGACCAAGGAGACGTTTTCCTGTTACGTTACGAATTCAATTCAGGATGATAAATTTCAGGATGAGGAAGGTAACGTGAGTGACACAGACGGCTGCAGTGCCAATTAAAAAAAAACCGGGGGATCGAGGGCGCCTCACGGGGGCCCCCTCACGTTCGGGGCCCTACGCGAATGCGTAGTCAGCGTATGCCTAAGAACGGGCCTGACCTGACCATCTTAGTCCGAATAGGGCTTTTTCACTACGCGACATCGTGACGTCAATGCCGCCATACTGGATCACAAAAAAGTCGTTACCCTCTAGTTTCGCTTTTCCCAATCATCGCATTCACTCAAGAAACCGGTTAAGTATTGTTGTTGAGTATTGCTGTTTGGAAGATTCGTATAATACGCTGACCTTGCTATAGCGAATAGCGTGCGAAAGCGTTTTTGTTATCCAACATGGCTAACCCAACACCACCTCTACTCAAAGCCTGAGCGCGAAAATTTCATACATTGTTACATCATCATACGGAGTCATGTTTTATCGTATTTCTACCAATAATAAGCCCTAAATTATGACTCCGCATGATGATGTAACAATGTACGAAATTTTCGCGCTCAGGCTTTCAGTAGAGATGGTGTTGGCTAACCTGCTAAACAATGATCCAAACCCACAGTGCATTATATGGTCACGTGCTGTAAAAGCTCTATAACAATGTAACCTTCATGGTTTCCATCTTGGATTTTAATAATCAGCAGTTTTTCGTTTGTTGGAAACAATGAAGGCTACATTGTTACTCGGACTAAGATGGTCAGGTGACTTTTCCGTGCTAGGGCAACGCCTCCTAAAGATAAGGCCTGAGCGCAAAAACATCAGACATTGTTACATCATCATCCGAAGATACGTTTAATCGCATTTCAGGGCTTATTATTGGTAGAAATGCGATAAACGTATCTTCGGATGATAATGTAACAATGTATGACGTTTTCGCGCTCAGGTCTTATCTTTAGGAGGCGTTGGCTAGGGCCTGTCTTTAACGTGGGCTACGACAAGTAATTATAGTACCCTCCCAGACAAAAATATGGAGATTATTGAGAAAAATGAAAGGTTTATCTCAAATAATTGTTCATCTTTTAAAAATTCGTTAGGCATTGAATCAGCTATTTGAACCCATTAAAGGTATACGCTATCGTTAGTTAATGCAATAAAAAATTTTTTAAAAAAATCACAAAACAGGTTATGCTTACTAATACCTCCAGAAAGAATCTACAAAAACAGCTGAAATTACATTGAGAATATACGCCGTCTTAGGTTTTTGCCAATACCAACATGGTGAATGCTGCACTTCCGGTGGCACCAGTAGCACTCAGCGAAATGAATAGGGCACTGCCAGTCTCTTTCTTTCATTTGTCTCTGCTGGAGCCAATAAACAAACTAGAAAGAGTTTCCAAATAAACAAACTCGAAAGATTTTTTTAAATAAACAAACTAGAAAGAGTTTCCAAATATTATTTTGGTCATAATAATATAAATGTGAGTCTCCTTTTTGAATTAAAATTAAAATAAAAATTAAAATAAAATTAAATAAATAAATGAAAGGCACCAATGTAAGTTCTAATGAAGGAGGGCATTAAAAAAGGTGATTTACGTGGAAACTGTACATCCACCCATTTGGGCGACTTGCAGTGGAAATCATGAAAATTTGGCAAAACGTGTGCGCGAAACAGGAAATCCACCCATTTGGGTTTTATTGAAATATTATCAAACCACTCTTTTTATTATATATTAATTACTTTGGTCATTTTAATTCATTTAATGTACTCTGTGTAAATGAATATTCATTGAATGTATGTAGCTTTTAAAGCGAAGTCCTGAATGGATGGTTTTTAAAAAAATGAGACGTTACATGAATGACACTGAATGAATTTTGAAACTTTTTAGTTTCTTTTACTAAAAAATCACGCTATGGAAGCTTTCAAACAATTAATGCTAATTATTTTTCTAATTCACTATGTTGACATAGATTTTACCACCATGCCCCAGCATTAAAAATTAGTTCTCTCTCTCTAACGTCTCCTGATATTTTCTCACTTACTGAGTAGATATTTACGACCAATCTTCCTGAATGGTAAATCACATATTCATCATGTCTCATTCTTATGTAGAATTTGGCTATAAGAATACAGGTAGTGATAATAATTTATCATTTCATCAATTTCTTAAGTATGATTTAGGAAGAAATGGATAATTTTTGGTCGAAGAGATAACTGGCTTCCGAGCGCGACTAGTCGACTCTGCTCCGCTCACTTTGAAAAGTACTGTTTTGTTATTGATCCTGTCGTATTAATGTACGTAGCTCATTAATTAAGCTCACTATCTATTTGCGCAAGGCTACGTAACTAAAGAGGTATCCGGATAAAACGCAACCGGACACAATGCAACTACACACTGTGAAGTGTTCGGATGGCCACATTCGATTGAAAATGACGAGAAACGTAAGAACATTGAGCTCGTTTTCATTTCTAAATACTACATTCGAGAAATTCAATTTTTCAAAAAATAGACGAACTCAGAGCTCCTGTTACTTCGTCAAGGGGAATTATTTTGTTCATTGAAGCATTTAATGGAAGCCAACCATAAATAGAGAGGGGGGGGGGGGGACTGCCAAAAACTTGATTATGATTTGAAGCCACATTTTTGGTGAAAATTCACAAATAGAAAAGAGGAGGGGGGACTAGTTATTGGCCATTGCTTTTAATGTTTGACTAAGATATCATTAAAATTATATTAAGTAATTTAGTTAAATGAGTAAATCGTGCTAACAGTAGCAAATTTTTGCTTAATATTTTGAAGCTAAAACATTTGTCATTTAAGCTGGCTGAAATAGTTTATATTTAGTGATGATGGTAAATTAAAACATATCAAGCTAATAAAATACATTTGATAACCTGAAATTTAGTTCGTTTTTCCATAAATTTTAGTTTTCCATAAATATTATGATCAAATAAATAAAGAAATTGCTTGAGAGAATTTTAATTAGTTTTAATAAAATTTTACAGTATTTGAAACCACAATGTTTTTGTGAAGGAAACATTTTTCGAATGGCTATCACAACGCAACGGGGAAGAATTTTTCTTTTATTTCTTCCCATGTGCACCCAAATATAATGGACGAATTGTCTGTAACTTGTATACCCAAGCTGATCTTTTTTATATGCGATGGTTGGTACATCGTAATCCAGGCAATTTTTGATAAGGTGATGCACGCCGATATGCTGATCGATCTCGGCATAATCACGACAGCATACGTTCGCTTGTGATGCCGCTTATCTTCACATATTGTACACTGATACCTAATTTGAAATTGTTCACATTTAAATAATATATGAATTATTAATTATACTTGACAATTTGTTACGGGTGATACATTTTCCGTCGATTTGGCGACACTGGATTCCTCATCTAATGACGGGTGATCGCGCAGGAGAGATTCTAAACTACTGTATATGGTTTCACGCCTAAACCATCCAAATCATCCACAAGGTTCTCCAAATCGTTGCCAATTCATTATATAGATATTTGTTAAAATAAGCCTCCATATCTTCGTAAGTCTCAAAACTGATATCTGAATCGCTGTTTTCATGTCCAGACATTGTGAAAATTGTAGTGAACGCAGTACTGAGTGGAATGTATACTATATCTACAGGGTGTATCAGGTTCGATGATCATAAAGTACCTAGCGTTGTTCTCCGCAAAATTCTAAGTATAATTTTCCTTATCCATTTTTCAAAATTCTCAAGAAAAATGCTTGAAATCGTTATCCAAAGTTTGGCTATTATGACGTAATTCTAAGTGTTCTGACGTAATTCATCCATGCCGTAGAGTCCTAATTATTCTTGACTATTTATGATATTTCCTATCAGCAGTGAGTCAGTTTAGCAGCTATGATGATTTTTAGCTGAACACTTTTTGCCAAACTTTCAAGATTTTCACCAACATGCACCTACATGGATGGATTTACACTTTCGTGCACACTTTTTGCCAAACTTTCAAGATTTGCACCAACATGCACCCACATAGGTGGATTTACACTTTCGTGCACACTTGAATTTTCGTTAATTTAAAATATCAATTCATTTAGAGCTCATTAAAGTAGAACAACTCTTGTTTATTTTCGAAGTAAGCGAGTCTATTGACTCTGTCTCCTACCCTTTTATGAATGAACTTGCCTTCAGCAGGGACAGTAAATGGCATAGATAAATTACGTCAGAATGCTGAGAATTACGTCAGAATGCTTAGAATTAAGTCATAATAGCCAAACCCGAGGCCAACGAGAGACAGGCCAGGGCACTCAAAAGTCACATGATCATCGGGGTCCGGCCAACAATTCATCCCTTATTGTCTCCATCTTGGATTTTAACAATCAGTAATTTTTCGTTTGTTGGAAATAATGAAGGAAGGATTGTTGCCCGTACCCCGATGATCATGTGACTTTTGAGTGCCCTGGCCTGTCTCTCGTTGGCCTCGAGCCAAACCGCAGCCGACGAAAAAGACAGGCCACGGCGTGGAAAAGTCACATGATCATCCTTGGCTGAATTTTAATGTAACCCTCATTGTTTCCATCTTGGATTTTAAGAATCAGTATTTTTTCGTTTGTTGAAAACAATGAAGGTTGGATTGTTGATCAGCCTACCATGGTCAGGTGACTTTTCCGCTCCGGGGCAACGCCTCCTAAAGATAAGGCCTGAGCGCGAAAACTTTATACATTGTTAAAACGTCATAGGTAGTCATCTTTAATCGCATTTCTACCAATAATAAGTCTGAAATTATGACTAGGTATGATGATGTAACAATGTATAAAATTTTCGCGCTCAGGCTTTGAGGAGAGTTGGTGTTGGCCGGGGCCTGTCTTTTTCGTAGGCTACGAGCCAAACTTTGGATAACGATATCAAACATTTTTTTTTTGAGAATTTTGAAAAATGGATAAGGAAAATTATGCTTAGAATTTTGCGGAGAACAACGCTAGGTACTTTATGACCATCGAACCTGATACACCCTGTATAGTGAATGTTAAAGCTTCACTGCAAAGCTTGTTGTGAGCAATCCTCGACCTACGTCACGCCTCCACCCAAGATGGATGCCTCCCGATTTCAAATCGCGCACGAAAATTCCGATTCGAATTTTCACACATTTAGGATTCGAATTAAAAAAAAATTAAATATGTTACGATGCAATTAATGCGTTAATCTTTCGATTTAAGTAAAGTTGTATGTGACCGTAGAGTTGTCCTTTAAAAGACATTTGATCATAGTTTAGACATTCACAAATCTAATGAAAAGTTTTCCGGACAAATTCCCAATATGTAACTGGGTAATCCTGAAGAGGTAATAAGAAATTAACACTCTACAGAATAAAACTGAAACAGAAAGGAAAAATAACCAGAACAAAAAGGATAGTGATAATTAAATAGAAAAAAAGACTCTTAAACCACAACGAAATAATAAAAGAAAAATACGACCTGAATACGCATTTCGAAAGCATGACTTTCATCATTCAGCAGGACTGATGAGAAGAGAGAAATCTGAAGGTTAAAAGACAATCACCAATCGACAATCGATCAGTGATGTGGAAAGAAAAGACGCGAGTGGTCCAGGAGCCTATCTCAGTTTACACGCTCGCCCAAAAAGTAAACCAGATGATGTACACAGAGTTGGAAAAGAAGCCTGATGAACCTCTTAAGTCATCCAGAAAGGAATTCCCTACAAGGCAGGGACGAGAGTCGGATTGTAGATTGACGAATAGAGAGCCCAATCAACAGGATCTAAAAGATCCACTAGTTAGGAAAGATGGCCTTACTTATGTCATCGAAACAGACATCCAGGATATGACGGGGTCTTCGAAACCTGAGGGAACCTTAACAAACACGAGTGAGTGATCCAGAATAACGGAGACCAGAGTATTTTCATGATTTTCCATCTTCGGCGACATGTTCATCAGAAGTGTCTGGACATACGTACCTATGTGGGACATCACTAGATCATCGTAGATAGAGTGGTTGTTGGCAACTCTTCTGTCAAGTTGGGCAATGGTTAAAAGTAACCTGGGAGGCTTTTATAGTGTGAGAAATCGCAAGTCGACCAACGGGGAAAAAGGCACTAGAATTAAGTTTTCTGATTGGTTGTAACTCCCACCAACCATCGGATGAGTGATGAATCGCCAACGGGGCCAATATCTGAATTAAGAGAAAGGTTTTTCCTGGTCCTCTGAATAGCCATGCTTTCAAAGGCATCAAGCAAAACACATTTATTTATCGGTTTTATAAGTTTAAAATTATCAAGATTCAAGTCATGTCCGGTGTCAAACGAGTATTTCGGAATGACCGATTTGCCTGTACTTCCGAATCGGCGATGAGCCAAATGTTCCTTGAATCTAGTTGTCAGGCATCTTTTCGTCTGTCCTTTGTAACGTTTTGGTCATTGACTGCATATTATGTCGTAAATCCCTGATTTTTGATGGTCCGGAATCTTGTCCTTCGGTTGCCCAGTAGATTTTTGAGTTGGTTCGGGTTCCTTTTGTTGGGGATTATTACAATTGAAAGCCACGCGTGCATGCAATAGATATTGTACCATTGTTAATGCCGCGAATCTCGTGTACAATTACCTTTTTTCTGTTGTTAATAAAATGCGTTATCGAATGTGTCGATTTTAAGACTGTCGTCTTAATCCTTTAAACTCTGCACAATTCCTACAGGTTATGGGCCCAGCAGAGCATTCGACTGCGCACATTAATACAGTAATAGTAAACCGATCGAAATAAACGGCTCTCGATCCAACAGGAGATGGCAAATATTATTAATGCTACCTGCATAGAGACTCTATCCAAGTAGAATTACAAAACGTGGATTCTACACGTACAAGCCTTACTCATCAAAAGTGATTTATGGGAATACGTATCCGGAGAACTTCCACAGCCAAAAAAGGAAGAGGATTCCAAAGCCCACGCTGAATGGATACGAGAAGACCGAAAAGCTAGATCGGATATTATACTCTCCATCGGACCTTCAGAGCTGAAACAAATCAAAGGATGCGAAACCTCCAAAGAAGTATGGCACAAGCTCAAAGGTATTTATTCACCAAAAGGCCCTGCTCGGACCATTGTACTTCTCAAATTCCTTTTGAAATTAAAAATGTGGGAAGAAAGTGACGTTCGCATGCATATAGCAGAATTCGTCAACACCGTAGATAAGATTGCTACTATGGATATCGACATAAAGGAAAAGTTGCTTGTAATCATGCTGTTGCTTAGCCTACCAGATAGCTATGAACTTTTCAAATGCGCTATGGAGTCACGGGATTCACTACCCGATATTGAAACTTTAAAATTCAAAATTATAGAATATAGTGAACGAAAGGTTGAGCATGTTAATGAAAATAACAATGTTCTCTACTCGGAACAAAAATCTCGTAGGAATCAATCGACAAAATTTGATAATGAAAATAATCGCAATCCTCGGAAGAGAAATAAATGTCGATTTTGCAAAAAAATGGGACATAAAGTAGAAGACTGTTTCTTCAGAAAGAATAAAGAAGGCAAGAAAGATGCCAACCGCTTGCCCCTGCCTACTCACTCGCAGTCAGATGAAAGTAACTACTTCATAAGTGACAGAATGAAAACAGAACAGTGGTGCTTAGATAGTGGATGCACATCGCATATGACGCACAGCGAAAAAACCTTCACAGTCACAAAGCAAGTGAACAGCGAACTGAAATTTGCAAACGGAGAGACGGCCAAACTTGACGTTAAGGGATGCGCACGATTTACGACGATCGTCGATGGTGATACAAAAAGAATCAAACTCAACGACACACTATATGTAACACAACTAAGTGCTAATTTGATGTCAGTCGCCAAGATCACAGACAAGAACTATCGAGTAATATTCACGAAGCACAAGGCGATAATAAAGGATACTAATGGGAAGACACAAATGATGGCTCTTCGCAAGAACAATCTTTATTTCATTCAAGAGGCTCCTGAATCAGTCCTATCTGTGATGCCTAGCCAAGAATCGTTGACAGATCTTTGGCATAATCGGCTAGGGCATATCAACTCAAAAGACCTACAACTCATGTCGAGCGGACGGATAGTTACGGGCATCAAGTTAAATACGAGCAGCAAACTGCCTCCGTGTTCCGTTTGCGCCCTCGGAAAATCCACCCGAATTCCTTTCCACTCTTCGCACCAGAGGTCTCGAGGACTCTTAGACATCATTCACACTGAAATATGTGGACCCATGCGTACTCAATCTTGGGGAGGTGCAAAGTACTTCCTAACCTTCATAGATGATCACAGTCGTTGGTGTGAAGTATACTTCTTGCATCATAAAACCGAAGTATTCGACAAATTCATGCAGTACAATCAGTTCGTCGAAACCTTGACTGGCCGCAAAATAAAAAGTGTTCAATCGGTTAACGGCACAGAATATAATAAGACTATGAATGATTTCTTCCAAAAACAGGGTATACGGATTTTCTGCACCGTATACGCCGGAACAAAACGGAGTAGCTGAACGGAAAAACCGATCGCTAGTTGAAGTGACTCGATGTTTACTAATCCAGTCCGGGTTACCACCTGTATTTTGGGCTGAAGCGATAGCGACAGCTAATCATGTCCGGAATCGATGCGTCTCTAAAAGCCTGAAAGGGAAGACCCCATTCGAATTATGGGCCAAAAAACGCCCGAACATTACCTATTTCCGTAAATTTAGATGCCGCGCCTTTGCCCTTGACAAGTCTTCAAACAAAGGAAAGTTGGATGCGCGTGCCACCGAAGGAATATTTGTTGGTTATTCTAATATCTCCAAAGCATATCGAATCTGGATCCCAAAGGATAAAAAGGCCCCTGTGACACGTGACGTCAAATTCATTGAATCAGAATATGGAAGCGGACAGAAAGAAGTTGCTCCAGAACAACTTCGATCATTTATAGATATTGATACCACAATCAATGGAAAAACCATAATCGGTTCTGATGTTCGAGTTGAACCTCCTTTGTCACACACCCCTGACTTAGAGAGAGACACAACTACAGACACGCCTCCAATTCCTCCACGGAGAAAACCTGGTCGACCAAAGAAGATTCGTACTGGAAAACCTGGCAGACCCCCGAAGTCACGAACAGTAGAAGACACTGCACTTCGCGAAACGACCTTAAATGAAAACGACAATACAGAAGAAATACATATGGATTCACAAATCTCCATGATGGCTACGGAAGTACGACTTTCGGATGCGATAAATGGACCTGATGAACAAGAATGGAGAGATGCAATATACACAGAAATTAAAAGTATAATAGCAAATGATACGTGGGAGCTAGTACCACGAGGAAAAGAAAAGCCAATCGGATCCCGTATTATATTAAGAAATAAATATTCATCCGATGGAAAATTAGATCGAAGAAAGGCTAGAGTTGTAGCACAAGGATATTCTCAACGTCCTGGAGTGGACTTTGTAGAAACATTTGCTCCCGTTGCCAGACTTAGTTCCCTTCGAACTGTAATTGCACTAGCAGCAGAAAAGGACTTGAAATTGGCACAACTCAATGTTACAACAGCATACTTAAACGGCTATTTGGACACAACAGTGTACATGGAAATACCGGAACTGTTTAAGGAGATGCTGGATAGGATAATTCAAGACCAACCTCAATCTGTTTTGGCGGAAAATGCTCACAAAATGCTAAACCAATTACAAAATGGAAATTGTGTTTGCAAACTAAAAAAAGGCGCTCTACGGGCTTAAACAAGCAGGTCGCCAATGGCATTTAACACTGAAAAAGGTGCTCTATTCCCTAGGTTACAACCCATGCGGAGCTGATCCATGCGTTTTCACGAACAATGATAGAGATGTTATAATAACTGTATATGTGGACGATTTCATCATCGCCTATTGGAAACTAGAGAAAATAGAAGCCTTGAAAAATAATCTGCGCAAACACTTCGCCATTAAAGACTTAGGTGAAGCGAAGTTTTGTCTAGGTATAGAAATCGAAAGAACGGAGAATTCTATACACCTCTCACAAAAGGGATACATCAGAGATGTTTTGAAAAAGTTCAGAATTACAGACTGTAAACCCGCTCATACACCTATTGCGTCGGGGAAATTAGACTTCACACAAGGAAAAGATCAACCTGAAGAAGCCGAGAGGAAGCCGCCATATCCATACAGAGAATTGATCGATAGCCTCATGTACCTAGCAATGGCTACACGCCCAGATATCGCTTTCATAGTAAGTGCTCTCAGCCAATTCAATGATAAATTCAATAAAAGCCATTGGATGGTTGCGAAACATGTTTTACGGTATCTTAAAGGAACCTCCGAATTGACCCTCAAATTCCGAAAATCCGGAAGTGGTCTGTCGGATATGCAGATGCAGACAGGGGAAGCTGCGTGATTGATCGAAGATCGTACACTGGTTACGTGTTCATCTTGGGAGAAGCTGCTATCTCATGGGAAAGTCATAAACAAAGAACTGTAGCCCTCTCGTCTACAGAGGCCGAATATATGAGCCTATCGGATGCGATGAAAGAAACCATCTACTTGATGAACTTTCTCAACGAGGTCAACCCTTCCCAGACTTCTGAAGTGACCGTGTACTGTGACAATCAAGGAGCTGCTAAACTAGCCAAAAATAGTGATTCACAATAGATCGAAGCACATAGACATCAGATATCACTTCATACGTGAAACGTTGTGCAATCAACCTATTGCAGTGAAATATATTCCTACAGAGGACATGTTAGCTGACATGCTGACTAAACCCCTAGCCACTCCCAAGCATCGAGTCTGTTGCAATGGCATTGGACTCAAAAACGTTTCCTATTCAGAGACTTTCAATTGAGAGGGGGTGTTGGGGATTGTTACAATTGAAAGCCACGCGTGCATGCAATAGATATTGTACCATTGTTAATGCCGCGAATCTCGTGTACAATTACCTTTTTTTCTGTTATATTAATAAAATGCGTTATCGAATGTGTTGATTTTAAGACTGTCGTCTTAATTCTTTAAACTCTGCACAATTCCTACACCTTTCAGGCCAAATTGTGAGTTTTAAAGATGGAAAATAAACCTTTGGTTAGAACTTTGTTATAAGGGATAGTGATGGTCCTCTATTTATCCTCTTTAATATTTTTTAAAGTTGCCACCTTCAATTATTAGAGCTCTCCATTTTCATTATAAAAAGTGAATGATAAGGAAGAAAATGCTTCATTGCAAAGCCTTATAGCAGACCCCAATAATTCAATCAAGCATCAAAAGTTTTGAGTAATTTTTTATTTTATTTTTTACATAAAATTAGACTCTTTTATCTTGTGTTCAACAAACTCTCTTAATTTTCTGCGGTGCTTTTACGAATATATAATTTTTTTCTAGTTACTTCCTGTGTTTTCTATAGCTGCCACCAAGCTTGCATTCTTTTTGTTCCTAATGCAAATGAAGGAGTGTCGCCTCTCTCCATTGTTGCTCTCTGGTATACCAGTCTTTGTACAATGGCCGCCGCTATCATATCGCCTAGTGGAAGAACAGCGAGCTGTTATAAGATTTCTTTTCGCTAAAGGTAAGAAACCCGCAGAAATTCATGGGGAAATGGCAGAAGCTTACGGTATCTGGACTACTCCAAAGTGTGCAAATGGTTTAAAATTTACTGGTGTATTCCAGAATTAGCCTTGCCGAATTCTGGGCGACCTTCGTCAGCAGCAACACCAGCCATTATCGAGGACATTATCAACACAATCAGAGAAAACCGTCGCATTTCCTTGAAAGAAGTGATAACGATTTTAACATTCGATTTAAAGTAATTGAAGGGTGCTCTACATCTTTGACATTATGCCTCTATCCGTCTTAGTTTAAGAGATAAGTTTCAAAATTCATGAATACTTTCATGCATAAACTTGAAATCGTCACTACCAAGTAGTCCCTATCCTGCTTAGTAATAATCTATTTATTTTCATTATTCTGCACCAAACAGTTTTCGAGTTAAACGCTCTATTGCCAGACTTTTTGCCTCACCCTGTGTTAGGAAACCTGTATCACAAACGTTTCCTTTAGGAATTATATCATTTGCTTAGAATGACAGAATTTGACTTAAACATTTGAGATTTGAAAATCCATTGTGAGGTGAATATCATAAATAATCATGAATTGATTATTACTGCAATCTATGTATTTATCTTCGAAACACTTTGCATTACTGATTAATGATTATCTTCCGAACAGATAACTGATTCCCTGTCAATGTGTTTCATTCGGTCAAAGATTGCTATTTTCCCTGTACTCGGATAATATGTCTAGCATTCGATTATTGCAATCCTGGTGTACCGTTTATATGATCGACCAGGATTGTGTGTTGTTTCTAAAGTTTATCTTAATTTAAAAACGGTTAACGATCTTATTTTTTTTTGGAGTAATAAAGTACTTTCATAAAATTTGAATACACTCGGTGTATACACTTTCTACGAAGTACGAAAGGTTTTAACCTGCAATTTTGTTTCTACCGATAACTAGTTTATAACAAGATTAAAATTGGCAATAATATAAGAGTCGACGTAAACAAATATCATCCAAGTATTTTACGATCGAATTTCAATTTCCCAATTCCATTAGCGATTTATGGAATCATCTACAAGAGGCAATCGAAATTCACGTAGCGCAGTTATTGCATTATGTCCAATACCAGTCCATTTTCAGCGTTAATGAGAAAATAAACATACACATATAGAAAACGTCTATGTAAATTTTAATTGAAATAGAAGCCAGATATTGATACGATAAATCGGCTTCAAGTCGATACGAGTTCAAAATCTGCAATTTAAATGGCCTGATTTAAACTACTAATTAACCCTTTTTAATAAACATGCTTGGTCCCTTGTGAAATAATTAGTTGAATAGCCAAGTAACCTTTGACTATTCACTCCAATACCACAGGATTTTAATTATGCTTCAGAAATGCAAGAAATCAAAAGTTTAAAGCCAACTTTCAATCAATTGCATTTTTTGAGGAGTCCATTTTCAGGTTTAGCAGTCTGCTGTTTACAATCAGATTCAATAAGATATTGAATAATACCTTTTATAATATATAAAATACAAATACTTCTTCTTAGATTATTCCTCTCACTCAGCAAATATAGTGAAAGACTCTACATATTATGAGGTGTATGAAAATAAGATTACATCATTGTTAACGTATTCTGCACTAATGTAGCTAGAGACTACTGGCACATTTTACGTAATAATCTAGGGGACTGTGGATTGGTTATAATTTCTATGCCATAGAATTTTATTAGGTTACCGAACCTAACCTAATCTAATCTAACTTAACCTAACCTAAACATTTATATTTATGGCCCATAATATCAATACTTTATAGAAATATAGTGCTACCATATTACGGGAAAAGTTACCAGTTGTATTCAGACTGTACACTATCTAGTCTAAACATTATGACGTCCCTCTAATATTGGGTTGGTTAGGTTAAGTTAGGTTAGGTTAGATTAAAATATATTAGAATAGGTTAGGTTGCAAATGAAATGACCGATTTTAAATAGTCGAGCAACATTAACGTGATCATCTGTTAATATCCGGAATAACCACCATATGTAGCTCAGACAGCGACTAGATACTGTGGGAGAGACTCATTGAGGTGCTGGAAAGAGTTCACGGGGACTGCAGTTCAATTGACAGCTGTTGGAGAGTGCGAGGTGGAGTATTCGTGGAATAACCCGATTGAGATGGTCTCATAGATGCTCGATTGGGTTTATTTCAGGGGAATTTGAGGTTTAGGGAAGTACAGTAAAGTCTTCCTCGTACTCTTCTAACCACTGGCGTACAATTTCAGCTGTACGAGATATCTTTATTGTCGTGCAGGAAGATGCCATCATGCCCAGGAAAAACAATGTCCACGTACAAGGCCATTTCAAAAGTTTAGAAACATCGTCACAAAAAAACGGTATACTATATGTGATTAAGAAGAGAATAGTAAAAAGGACATCACAAAGGGAATAAACAATACTAGGCCTTTCGGTCATTTTATTTTCAAAGACCTTCCTCAGGTATAAAAAATCTTTTTGAAAGTTATAACTGAAAATCTTCTCTCAGTAAAAGATAAGAATATAAGTTTAAATACATTGTTAAGAGGTATTATTTCATCAGTTGATTGTTTACATCATTAGTTGATCATTTCAAATTGTTACAATCAGAGAATATTTGTACATTGTTATTTATAATTGATTAAAGGTATATTTACATATTTTTATATTAAACTGATTATGATTATATTTATCAAATATAAAAAAGGAGTATAATTAAACAAATTTTTTTAATTAACAAGTGAAAATATAGTAATTTAAAAAGAATTATTATAAAGTTGTAATTAAAAAGTTGTTTAATTATACTCCTTTTTTATATTTTATAAATATAATCACAATCAGTTTAATATAAAAATATGTAAATATACCTTTAATCAATTATAAATAACAATGTACAAATATTCTCTGATTGTAACAATTTGAAATGATCAACTAATGATGTAAACAATCAACTGATGAAATAATACCTCTCAACAATGTATTTAAACTTATATTCTTATCTTTTACTGAGAGAAGATTTTCAGTTATAACTTTCAAAAAGATTTTTTATACCTGAGGAAGGTCTTTGAAAATAAAATGACCGAAAGGCCTCGTATTGTTTATTCCCTTTGTGATGTCCTTTTTACTATTCTCTTCTTAACTATTATTACATCACTTATTTTCCTTCTATACTATATGTGATATTTTTTTTCACAAAAATAAAAAAGTTATGAGAGAATGAAAGACAGCTCCCTATAGAGCAACATTTTTTCTTTAATATGACACATAAAGATTAATATTTGGTACAAAAAATTTTGAATATCGTACCATTGAAATGACCCCCTCTCGTTTCAAAAGTTTAGAAACATCCACTTGGCGTTTCAGAAGTTTAGAAACACGAGCAGGAGAACTGTAAAATAACAAACCAAAAATACAATTTATGATCAAAATATAACATTAAACAAATGTTAACTACTTGAACTATGAAACAAAAATTTATCAATTATTAGTGGGATATCCTTTGATCTAATGAGTGCCCTGCATCTTGCTGGGATGCTCATCACTATTGATTCACAAAAGGAAACAGGGATTTTTGTCCAGCAATACTCATAGCTAACTTCAGCTCCTCGAAGTTGACTGGCTTTTCTCTCTGAAGCTTCTTAATGTGCATCCGGATATTCTCGAGCGGATGTAAGTGTTTGCTGGCCTGTTCTCCACGAGTGAAATGTTGTTTTTCTGAAACCATGCCTTTATTGATGAGCTTTATGGAAGCTGGCATTGTCTTTCTGCAACACAAGTTTCATTTCTTCATTTTCTTCAAGATTTTCCTGAGTCGGGATGAGAAAAGTTTCCAAAACTTGTTCATTAACAGTTCCACTGATGATGTACATTTCCCCTATTCCAGCTGCTGTAAAGCATCAGGACATCATGGCCTTTTGAGGAAATTTTGCAGTGGATCTCAAGCAGTTTCGATTGTATCAGAAAATTCTCCCTTGGAACGATAAACACGGCATCTTTGGCCTGAACACCGAGACAAAAGCTGTTTTCGTCAATCCATATGACTTTCAGTCATCAGGGAACCAACCCTCATGTTATCTCGCACACTTAACTCATTCATTGCGTTACTTTCAATTTAGATGAGGAGTTTGGTTTTTTTTTTGGAATAACCGCACGATAGCCAAATTCAGTTAATCTTCGCCAAGTAGTGATTTTTGGTATTTTCTATCGAAGATTTCTGGACCAAAGCAGTCTGAAGGCTGATGCTGAGGCAATTCTGTAGTTTTTCATAACAGGTCTCAACTTTCTCAACTCACATTTGTTGGTTTTTCGCGGCCACCTAGTTCGATGATTTGCATTCAATAGTCTCATTCTCTTCTCTTTCACGTTTCAGACACTTGAAACATCTGATTTTGAACGCAACAGTTGTAACACAATTTCATCAATTGTCTTTCCTGATTCTCTAAGCCCAACAATGGTTTTCTTCACCTCACTGGTTAACTGTGTTGCTTTACCCATTGTGGAATAATGCTTATTAAGTGAAAGTCTACTTTATATAAATTCCTTAATTTTAATAGGCAAATTAGGTGATGTTTCTAAACTTTTAAACGCCAAGTAGATGTTTCTAAATTTTTAAAATGAGAGGGGGTAATTTCAATGGCACGATATTCAAACTCAATTGTACGAAATATTAATCATTATATGTCATACTAGCAGAGGCACCCGGCGTTGCCCGAGATTACAGTCGTAGGTTAAACAGAACAACCTCATGAAGTTAAATAATAAATTTGTTTTCAGTAATTATACAATTTCCATCTATAGACGAAGTAGTTGTTCAGATGTTTCCGATGCCCGGATAACTTTTTGTCATCTCTACCCAATATTCACTCATTTCTTTGCTGGCATTTCGATAGATATGAATTATTGTTATAATCCTTGGAAAGATTTTTATAGGACATAACACCATATGGTTGTTGGTTTGAAGAGTTGAGTTCATGTATGTTTTGTTATCGGTTATGTCGTCAACTGTAGCTCGAACGAAGGTTCTGCGTCCTCTGTCATCTTTCACTCTTTCTGAATAGTCTGCTAACTCTCCATTATCTCCAGTTACTGATCATTATTAAATATTTCCAAGAAAATGTTAACTTCTAAGAAAAGCCTGAACAACAGGAATTCTATGTATTGTTACAAATTCAATTTTGTTTTATAATTCTCAGAAGTGGGATGGAACCATCATTCTTAATGAACCTACTTATATTGCGCGCTTTGCCCGGGATTTTACTTACCCTCTTGTTGTTCAGTCTCAGATTAAAATGTTATCCATCTTCACCCCCAGGGAGCATCAGTGAATACTTTAGACCTATCTTTTAAAATTTTCCTTGCCCTTGACGTAGAAGCTCTTATACCCTCCTGCTCTAGCGGAGCTTCCGTTGTTCAGACGTTTCCAATGCCCGGATAGCTTTTTATCTTTCTGTTGCAAATTTCACTGATCAATACTCGTTCTTCCTCTTTTTTTTTGCCCGACACACAAATTTTCGCCAGTCGTCTAGACGTTTTTAGGGAGCTCAAGGGAGACCCGTGTGATTCCTTAGCCTCCTCGATAAACACTGCCTTATCCATGTCCTGTCATTGCATAATCATATTTATGCTCGTTGTTAATAATTCGTTCCCCCTCCCTAAAAGAGGTTAATATGATTAATTACTTAGTGCCACACCAGTTAATGTGTTAAGTATACAGTGCAACACCAGTTAATGTGTTAACAAATTTTCAACCCCCCCCCCCTTAGGGGTTGAATTTCGAAAAACCTCTTCTTAGTGCTCACTTACAATTTGTAAAGAACCTGTGTACAAAATTTCAAGTTTCTAGGCCTTAGGGTTTGGGCTGTGCGTTGATCACTCACTCACTCGCTCAGTCAGTTTCTTCTTATATATATATATATATATATATAGATTAAAGAGGAAATGTCGATGTATGTAAAGATGTTATGCAATTTTACATAATTTTGTTCAGTTTTGTTTAAAAAAACACCACATGTGGTACACTGTTGTTTGTTTGTGAAAAAGTTTCTAAACTTTTGAAACGGGCTTGTATATGTTGTTGCGTTCCTATTCTTGGCAAAACTTTCTGCGTAAATTTTACCCGAAGTGTTTATTTTTTTTTTCTCTTTTTATTTTTCCCCTTGTCTCAAGCTTTGCTTAAAATTAGTTTCTATCCGTTGTTGAACAATAAATTAGTTTCAATGCTTTTGTAATGCTTAATTGTTGTGGGCTTCTTTCCGCGTGGCGTTTTGCCTTCTGCCTCGTTGCGTTCTCCGCGAGCATCTGATAAATTTTTGATTTTAAGTCGCGCGCTTGCATCTTTTGCTTATTTTGGAAGATTGAAAAATTGGACAGTTGTTCTTGCGGTTCGGAAGGCTTCGCTCAGCTTTGCAATGCCTAAGTGAACCCTTGATCCGACTTCTGTGGCCGACTGCTTACCGTAGAAGTTTTTGGAATGCCCCATAGGGTTATCCGTGATGTCTTAAGGCCTTCGACGCCAGTTTTTCGCCGTCTTGTGTGATGTGGATTGACGACCATTTTTGGATGCTTTCCGTTGGCCAGCAAGAGGAATGTAAATGTAATGTACCTGATTCTGGTTATTAAGTGAATAGCTGATTGGTTTCTGATGTTTATTATGGCTTTTGGATTGTGTTGCCGTTTTTGTATTGTTTTCTGTTATTCTCGTTACAAACCTGAAATTCGCCATTCCCTTTCGAGAACGATGCTTCGGCGCCGGACAGAGTGCGTGCAAGCTTTGTTATCGCCTGTCGGATAACCTTTGGTGCGTGCAAGCTTTGTTATTGCGTTCTCGTCTCGAGTCTGATGTCATCGGATAGACCCCGATTTGCAACCTGGCTGCTTACCTCTTGTCTTGTGAAGACATTTGAGTAGTATTAATCATTTTATACTAACCTCGCTAACACTCCTGTTTTTATTTCTTTCTTCCCCTAGCTTTCCGCCCTTTTTATTTTTTTTTTGTCTTTGCTTTTGTTATTTTTCTCTACTGCTCTTGTCTTTTTGCCTAGCCTTGCAGTTTTTTGCCACTATAATGGTTTATGCCTTCGTCTCGTCGAATAGCCCTCGTCTCTTCGAATAGTCTGGTGAACGTTCGCTGATGTCGGACCTTGCTTGAAATTTGACAGCCCTCCGTGTTTCTGAGTTACCTTGCGCCGGCTGCTTAATTCTTCGCTTGCTCCGAAAAGTTTCTCTTATCTTCTGTGTACTTCAGACTTGTTATCATACTGATTAATCCTTCTATTTTGATTTGTATTTTCTCTGCCGATTCTTGTCCCCTACTCTTAAATATTTTTCTTTTATTTACAAAAAGATTGTTGATCCTGTAAGTCCTTTTATTATTTTTTGGCTATTTTTGTCTTTCTTTTGTCATAAAAAGATTGATTTTTTTTTATTTTTCTCAAATATTTAGTAAATATGTTTGAGGGGGGAGGGCTTTTAATTGGGCTACCCATGTTCAGGTGAGTTATTTCTCTTCTTTTGGCCGGCGGCTTTTGCTAGAATCATCAGTTAGCGTGGCTTCTTAGGTTTTTTTGGTTAGAAATGTAGCAAGAAATGTTACCGGCTAGGAAAGTTTAGTAAAGTCTTCCTCGTATTCTTCTAAGCACTCTCGTACAATTTACCGAGATGAGTCCAAGAAAACATACCAAAAGACCGTAAACGCTGTCTCCGCCAGCTTCTTGCCGTTTACAAATGATTGAAGGGTATTTGTTTTCTGACGTTTTTCGCCATATGCGCCAAATTCCATCCGTCCGATGGAGCAAAACACGTGATTCATCTGAGAAAGCGACCTTGCGCCAATCAGTGGTACTGCCCTGCAAATTTCAACCTCTTCCGCCGATGCACAGTCGTATCACAGTTGCTGTCACCATCCGTCTGTTGCGGAACCCCATACGAATCCCCTTGGTTCATTTGGGCAGTCAATTGCTCCAATCTAGCATGTCGATTCGCCCGACCACACTGCTGTTCCCATCTTTCATCTATGGCTCGTGGAGCATCACAATTTCCACGTCGCTTATTTTCTATAATGCCATTTTGCCATGCGCGATACACTTTTTGCACAGCACCACGCGAACAGTTCACAAACTCCGCAGTTTCTGAAATGCTGCACCCTTGGCCCGAAAGCCAATAATAATTCCTTTTTCTACGTCTGATAAATCGCTCCGTTTCAGCATTATATCTATTGAAAGGTTTTTCGAATGTCTACAACATACTGTATATATTCCCCAGCTTGCTCATTCATTGCCTCGTTTATTTTGTGCCTTCTGCGATAGATTATTTAGCGCTGACATCACAAATAGGAGGTGGTTACATTATAGTGACTCGACTGTTTATGATATAGGAAATATAAAAGGAGATGAAGGCGAGATGCCTATTTAATCAAAGTAAATTCCAGTAGAAAAATACAATTGCTGGCAACAAGTAGTCAGTTGTTAATGCCACGTTTGAATAATTCAACAACTCTAGAATATGACCAAGAGTTTCATTGCCTGAGGCACTGATGTACCTTTGGTAAAGCATCCTTACTTACTTTTCAAACCCGCTTATCCGTTAACGTCGCGGGTATCAGCTGCCCTATGGAGGATCTTCAGCGCTCCCGATATTCTGCTATCAGGCCCATGTCCTTAACGGCAATAACCAAGCGGCTCGAACCCAGATTCTCTATGTAGTCTAGCCATCTGGCTCTGGGCCTACCCCTTGGCCTTTTACTCACTGACTTGTAAAATAGCAACTTCCTAGGAAGATCCGTTTGCGGCCTGCGTATACTGAGACAATACCAACGCTGCTGAGACCTCTTAATGCGGAGAAATAGCGGCTCAACACCTAAATACTCTCTTAATGTGCTGCTGTGCACTCTATCTTGTACTGTAACACCTGTTAACCTTTCAGGACTCTCATTTCGGTCGCTTGCAACTACGATCGCATTCTTTCTGTCATTATCACGGCCATAGATTAAAATAGGGACAAAGATACACTCGTGTCCAAACGTTAAGTATAATCAATATCGGTATAGGAGGGGTGATCAAAAAGTAAGGTTACAAAGCCTGCAGAGAAACGTGCACATTTTATTTCATACAACCAATACAGTCAACTGACAGTACATACATTAGGTTATTTTTCGAAATAGTCTCCATATCGGTTTAGGCACTTGTCAGTTCGTGGTAGTTTGAATATTCCCTCCTGGTAAAAATCCTGTGCTTGCGTGTTCAGTCACGTTGTCGCGAAGTGTTTCACCTCCTCGTCTGAAGCGATCGTCGGTCTCCTAGGTGCTCCTTCAAGTGAGGAAAGAGGTGAAAGTTTCATACAGCCCAGACCACCACCATGCTGTTGAAGCAGTTTCGCTGAGACATCATCGAACACCCTCCCTACAGTCCGGACCTCGCTTCAAGCGACTTTTAGCCCAATAACAGTATAAAATAAAATGTACACGTTTCACTGCAAGGAAAAAACAGCATTAATTTGGGGCAAAGTGGATAATAATCCACTTTGCCCCAGTCTAAATTATTCACTTTGCCCCAAGCTATGCGTGCGATCTCTGTTATTTTTTACCTGCAGTCATTTATAATGAAATCAATGCCTGGACCATTATCTTCGCAATAACTGCGCGCTAGTACTGATATCCTTGAAAATATCAAATGTTGTTCACACAAGGTTTATAATAGACAACATTAACAACGAAATATTTTACAAAATCTACAAGAAATTTGGTTTTCCTAACCCTGACTGAAAAAACGTGCTTGCAGTTCTGGAATTCCGTACACATGCGCAGTAGTATTTGCTTCACCAGTGTGGCTTGACAAATGGTGCCACTTCACATGCGCAGTTTTTGTATCTCTTTGCCCCGTGGTCCGCCTTCCCCTATTTGGTGTAGTGAGCTACAGTTATTTTGCTTTGCGTGACAAGTACTGGTGAAGCATCCCTGGTTTATTTTCTTCGGTTATTACTCCTTCTGAATGCTCACACATAATAAACATATAAATAAATATTTTATTCTCATGTACGATAATGCTTGTCCCCATAAAGCTCTGCTTATGGAGGACTTTCTGCAAAGTGAGGATATCCAACGGATAGAGTGACCGGCAAGATCTCCGGAAATGAATCTGACTGAGAACGAGGGATGAACTAGGTGTCACGGCTTTCCTGTTAATCCCATGTGTATGTGACAGCAGAGTAAAAGGGAGGACGTTTCTATATAACAACAAATAGTTTAATTAATCCAAAATTAAAGATTTTTAACACAGAATTGTAATAAGTCTGTGCGGGTACTTAAGATCCCTGACTTAATATGGCAGTCAGTAATCACTTCAATAATTTATAAATAAATACAATCTTCTAAATCGCCTAAACTTTAAACGGTGATGTCAATTGCTCCTATCTCGAGGGCATCTGCTTCAGAACCACGAGAACGGTCCGTAACCCACCATGAGGAGGGCGGGGACTCCATCTTTGTAATATTCTAAGCGTTGCGTCGGACTGTCGTCCTACATTGACAATGTCAGTCGTGGCATAAAACGTATAGTTTGGGTGAAACCTTCGACGTCTCCTGTGTTCCACAGTGATGTCTTGGAAATGGGGGCGGCTATCACCAACAGACAAATGCAAAATGTGCAATTTATTAGTAGAAGTCAATGTCAATTAACTAAGTGTTCGTAGCACGATATTAGCTCCATTATCTTAATTTTCTAAATGATTAATTTTACAAACAGTCAATTCTAAAGAATCCATAATGATCCGAACAAGGTGCGCACTTACAGGTCTTGTGACGGGCTCGCAAGCTAGGCAAACCGCGGAAGCTGGCGCCAGTTCCCGCGAAGCCGCTCGCTCGCTATACTCCTCGTCAGCTGCCTCCCCGCAAGTCGCTTCCACGTTGAGAGGCACAGTTGTCGTTGCTGTATCGCACGATGAAAACTCTCTCGGTTGCTTAGCGCTATTTCTTTCCGATATCACATTAACATTTCCTCGTCTTCTCCTTTCGCACCAGTTCCTAAAGTCTTTCTTTTCAATAGAACCGTTTCGTACTATCTTTCCGTTGTAGAAATTCCGTCTCCTCGTATGGAATGGCGGGCTGCTTACATTTTCATCTTCATTCTTAGCCGTCCTTTTCTTCTCGTATCTCCTCCGGAACTCTTTCGTCCGCTGGCTATGTACAGCGCGGCTATTTCTTCTTACTTCTTCTATCCTTGCATGTTTATTTTCCCGCTTCGAATTTCTGTCGACCGACTGGTTCGGAATCAAAATTCTCTCTTCTCTTGTCTTTTTTTTTCAATCTTCCTTTCTCCCCTCTTCTCTCTCATCTCTTCTTCTTGGGCTCTCCCGTCTCCACCTATTCCCGGCGGGGGTGTCTTTTCTGTAAGGCGCTTCTGCCCGCTTCTTTCTCCGATTTCTCTCTTCTTATTTATTTTACGCTCATTTCCATCGTTTCTCGGTCGAACCTCGCCTTTATTTTCTGACACTAGGGAGAAGAATTGCATCCCGTCAGCTTCCACCAATGACCATCTTAGAGGTCAAACCTGCTCTTCGCCAAGAGTGAGACTTTTTCCAACGGAACTCATGAACAACTTCACTGAAAGCATGGAACGCAGATGTACCGCTTGTGTGGCCGATAGAGATGACCATATCCCATATTAGCACGATTTTCGTCCGCATAAAAACCAAGTTCTTTTCCTCTGGGTTTATATCGTATAAAAACCATGTTTAATTAAACGGTTTTGTCTTTCTTTGTACTAGCAGTGCGGTGTTTCACCACCATACTGGAAATTGTTTATGATATAAGTACATTAGTGATATAAGATATAATGGTGATCAAAGAGTAAGGTTACAAACCTTGCAATATACACAGGCAACTAAGGGTGGGTTAACTTAAAATTATGATATTTATGTAGTTGTTAGTAAAATTAAAGCTCATTTAAAATGATCTTTAATTATTATAAAAATGACATGATATAATAAAAATGATTATAAAGTATTGCTTAGCTTATAAATATTAATCTCTAAGATAGAGAATAATAATAGAAACATCACAAAAATAACACAAAAAATAATATACGAGGCCTTTCGGTCTTTTTTATCAATAACCTTCATCAGGTAGAGAATTTTTTGAAAGTTTTAAACTGATTTCTTCATCAGTGAGAAGTTTTAAAGAATAATACATGTACATTTAAAGAATTAAAAGAACACTGTTATAAACATAGTATTGTCCAAAACATTATTACATCATTTTGAAATTATCAACTGAAAATGATTTTAAGAAAATGAATTTTAAAAATTAAAACATTGTTACAAATATAATATTAACAATACAGTAACAATACACTTATTGAAAAAGTGAAAGAAATAATTGATCAAGGATGATTTTACAAAATTAGAAGCATCTTTATAATTAGAGTTGTGATTTTTTTTAAACATATATATTAATACAGTATAAATTAATTATATAATTATATCATTATATAATCATAATTATAGTATTTCCCATTTTTTATCCAATATATAGGATTGCTAGCTAGCCAGTATTTTGATTTGGTTATATGGTA
The DNA here is from genome assembly GCA_023313115.1 of Rhysida immarginata. NCBI lineage: Eukaryota > Metazoa > Arthropoda > Chilopoda > Scolopendromorpha > Scolopendridae > Rhysida > Rhysida immarginata. The sequence goes on along the minus strand of JAHWFO010037919.1, from coordinate 2,010,873 downwards.
ACTTTCTTTAATCAGTCTTTTTTGCCAATGTTCTTCAGTTCCTAGAATTTTTATATTTTCCCAGTCAATGTCGTGATTTTTGTTTTTCTTATGTAAATATAACTGATTATTCTCATTGCGTTTTTTTATTTGATATTTGTGTTCATCAATTCTTTTTTTCACACTTCTTTTTGTTTGGCCAAGAAAATGATCATTACATTCTTTACAGGGAATTTTATAGATAACATTATTTTTTGTGTGTTTATTATTATTTTGTTCTAATTTTCTGTTTAGTAAAAAGTTTCCTATTGTCCTTTTATTTTTGAATGCAATTTTTATATTATACTTTTGTTCTCTTTTTATTATTTTTCTAAGGTTTTTAATCAATTTTGGGTGATAATTAATTGAAATAGACCCAATTTTAGAATATTTAGGAAAAGTTTCTAATTTCAAATTCACTAAAAACACCATGGAAGATAATAAAATACAATATCTGGATTTAGAAATTGAAATTGAAAATAACTCAAAATTTTCTTTTGATATTTTCATAAAACCCACAAGAGAAAATATGATTAACTTTAAATCTTTTCAACCTATACATTATAAAATCAATGTCATTAACAATTTTTTACAGAATGATTACATAAAAATCACACCCCAATTACTAAAATTAAGAAAAATGTTAATTGATAATAACTACCCAATTAATTTTATTGAAAAAGTTTTTTGGAATTTTTACTGGAAAAATTGCATAAAAAAGAAAGATGACCAAATTATTAATTTAAATCAAAATAATAACTATATAACATTTAATTATTACCCAAAATTGAATAAAACCCTTAGAATAATAATAAAAAGAGAACAAAAGGATAATATAAAAATTATATTCAAAGATAAAATGACAATAGGAAACTTTTTACTAAACAGAAAATTAGAACAAAATAATAATAAACACACAAAAAATAATGTTATCTATAAAATTCCCTGTAAAGAATGTAATGATCATTTTCTTGGCCAAACAAAAAGAAGTGTGAAAAAAAGAATTGATGAACACAAATATCAAATAAAAAAACGCAATGAGAATAATCAGTTATATTTACATAAGAAAAACAAAAATCACGACATTGACTGGGAAAATATAAAAATTCTAGGAACTGAAGAACATTGGCAAAAAAGACTGATTAAAGAAAGTTACCATATAACCAAATCAAAATACTGGCTAGCTAGCAATCCTATATATTGGATAAAAAATGGGAAATACTATAATTATGATTATATAATGATATAATTATATAATTAATTTATACTGTATTAATATATATGTTTAAAAAAAATCACAACTCTAATTATAAAGATGCTTCTAATTTTGTAA
>JAHWFO010037919.1:1902787-2009422 GCA_023313115.1 Rhysida immarginata | reverse complement strand
TGGATAAAAAATGGGAAATACTATAATTATGATTATATAATGATATACTTATATAATTAATTTATACCGTATTAATATATATGTTTAAAAAAAATCACAACTCTAATTATAAAGATGCTTCTAATTTTGTAAAATCATCCTTGATCAATTATTTCTTTCACTTTTTCAATAAGTGTATTGTTACTGTATTGTTAATACTATATTTGTAACAATGTTTTAATTTTTAAAATTCATTTTCTTAAAACCTTTAATCAGTTGATAATTTCAAAATGATATAATAATGTTTTGGACAATACTATGTTTATAACAATGTTCTTTTAATTCTTTAAATGTATTATTCTTTAAAACTTCTCACTGATGAAAAACTTTCAAAAACTTCTCTACCTGATGAAGGTCATTGATAAAAAAGACCGAAAGGCCTCGTATATTATTTTTTTGGTGTTATTTTTGTGATGTTTCTATTATTATTCTCTATCTTAACTGTTATACATCACTTACATTCTTAAATATTAATCTTTAATATAAGTTGTATGTATTAGTTGTAAGTATCCATTTCAGGATGGCTCGAAATGACGTGAAGAAAACCAGCCAAGGGTCTTGGAGTGAAGTGCACCTACAAAATGCAATGAAAACAGTTAAAGAAGACGGTATGCCTATCCAGGGTAGTGGTTGCGTGATCGCCTCTGATGCCCGAGGACGCGGGTTCGACTCCGGCCGAGGACGACGAGAATTTTTTCAGGGGGAAAATCCTGAGATCACGCATTTCCTTCGGAAGGGAAGTAAAGCCGATGGTCCCGTGTAGTCGTTTGCCGGCTGCACGTTAAAGAACCCTTGCGAGGCAAAATTTGCGGCCCCTATAACGCCATCCTGAAATGACCATAGCAGTTGAAAAGGACGTTAATAATAAGCAAACCAAATCAAACCTATCCAGCGTATTGCTATTAACTATGCAATTCCGTACTACTCTGTATTGACATATTGCAAGAAATGATCTTGATAAAGCTTCGTGCAGTGTTTAGCAGTGAGATGGAAGAACAGCTTGTGTCATATGTTAAGAAAATGAACGCTTTGTTTTTTGGATTGACATTCACCAACTTGGCAGGATTAGCTTTTGAATACGCGGAGAAAAATAATATCAATCATCCTTTCATAATTAATACAATAGGTTCAGATTGGGTCAAAGGCTTTCTGAAACGGCATCCTGAACTTTCCATTAGATTTCCAGAACCCACAAGTTTAAGTAGAGTAACAAGCTTTGATCGTCCTCAAGTGGAGCGTTTCTTTGCACTCTTAGACCAGCTTTATGAAAAGCACCACTTTCCTCCAAATGATATCTACTATATGGATGAGACTGGCATTCAGACATCATGAAAGAAGCCACCCAAAGTGGTATCGCTCAGAGAGAAAAGGCAAGTAGGAGTAATTGCCAGTGCTGAGAGAGGTCAGACAATAACCTGTTTGTTCCTGCAATGCATCAGAGAGTTTTGTAGCACCTGTTATGATATTTCCTAGGAAGAGACTGCCTGAACGACTTCTTGATGGAAGACCACCTGGAACTGTTTGGTTTTTGCTCTGATTCTGGTTACATGAATTCTCTGTTGTTTGCAGAATGGCTAAAAGTATTTGTTAGGCAAGTTCGTCCTTCAAAAACCAACCATATTGTTGATTTTAGATAATCATAAATCTCATGTGTGCATTCAGGCAGCCGATTATGCATCTGAAAATGGAATTGTTTTGTTATCTGTGTCACCTCATACAACCCACAAGCTTCGGCCACTGGATCGTAGCATATTCGGCCCTTTCAAATAGACACCTGGCAGAAAAATCATCCACTACGGCGTTTAAAACAGTATGTTATGGGACCAATTTTTTTTCAGAAGCTTACTCAAAGTCATGCAGTGTTCAAAATGCTGTGAATGGCTTCAAAAGTTGTGGCATTTACCCATACAAATCAGATATATTTCATAACTTTGAATTCTTGCCAAGCACAGTGACGAATCGTGAGGAGCCTGTAGGAAGAGTTCCTGCTATTGAAGTGGCACAAACAACTAAACGAGCACCCGATTGCGGTAATGATCTAGACCAATCGATGGAAGTGGAGCCTACCGCAGGATGCAGCAAAGATCAAGATTCCAAGCCTGCGTTGCATTTCGTGTCTCCCAAGATACGTCCAATTCCATAGGCAACTGCCAGGGCAGTAGATAGGCGACAAAGGCGCTCCAAAAGATCAGAGATATTTACATGTAGTCCAGTGAAGGAAGCTGTAAGAGAATTAGCTTTGAAGCGTGGTCGTAAGGAGCCAAAGAATCTTGGAGTGGGCGAAAAGGTGAAGAAGTCTGCGACAAAGAATTCCTCACAAGAATTCACATGTATTTTTTGTAGCGAACTGTATGAAGAACCGCCTTCTGAAGATTGGATTGAATGTGGTTCATGCCACTTATGGGCCCATGAACAATGTGGTTCATGCCACTTATGGGCCCACTTATGCATACAAAGATTTTGGTGATTTTATTTGCGACAAATGCACATAGTTATTAGTATTAGCTATATCTACATTGTTTTTCTTTTGTAGTTAACTTACAACATTTACAACATTATTTTTCTTTGTTTTTGTGTGAAATTCACCAAGCTTTAGTAAATGTTTGTTATAATAACCAACTTCAAACTTGTTTCTTTGGTAAAGTAACCCAGTGATCCACTTTGCCCCAAACCATTATCCACTTTGCTGAATTAACTGCAACTTACAGGATTTAAGTATTACTTGCTTTAATTTTAATGACAGAATATCATAGATATATACTACTTCTTTGCTGTTGCAAAGAAACACCTATGTATATAATAAATTAACCCGGCAATGCATCAAAATGCGTTATCAAATCTGCGTTGCCCCGCCTTCCCCTACACTCACGGCTAACAAACACTGAACAACTAAATTAACAGAAAAGAAAAACAAGTTACTGCTTGGAAAAGAAACTCGAGCCAAAACATTTAATTCCATCCACCAAGATGCAGTAAGTCAAGAATTTGAATTTTGAATTAACACAAAATAGTCTTTTAAAAGTCTATGAACGTGGACCCAAGAGGTTACCACTTAAATCTGAGGTACACGCCCACACTTTATGTCGCAAAATATATAGAAGTACTGAATGAAAAGTGTCTATTCGCAAACGATGAAGTCCCGTAAGGGACCCCAAACTTAAACAGACGGGTTTGGCGGTAAATGCTACCCACCCGGAACAGTCTTTAACAAAGAAGGCCGGATGAGTCACATAATGAGCTGCGTTAGCTGTTTCAGTAGTTAAAGTAACAATATAGATCGTGGTGACAGTCGCTAAACAGAAACGGCTACAAGTCTGGGTGACGAAATCCGTTCTTCCTAAATTAAATGCTATCTCAATAATTCGTTATAAGCCGACGTAAGACGCTTAAGATTCATTTCTGAGGTAGATGACCAAAACAAACAAAGCTAGTAACGAATGAAGCCGATATAAATTGGCGTAACTGGGAAGCAGTAACAAAGGTTGGTTGGTTTGATTTGTTTGGTATGAACGTCCTTTTCAACTGCTATGATCATTTCAGGACGGCGTTATAGGGGCCGCAAATTTTGCCTCGTAAGAGTTCTTTAACGTGCAGCCGGCAAACAACTACAAGAGTAGCAAAGGTTCCTAGACGTTTTAACAAATAACTTTTCCGATTTAACATAATAGTCAACTGATCAACAATTCATTGAAACGAAAATGAGTATCCAATATAATTCCAAGTATCTTCATAGTTCTTTTTTGGCTCGTCTTTGGCACTAATAAAAGTGTTGGTCTTAGATCTATTTAGACAAAGGCCCCGTTTTAAATACCAATCATAAAGAAAAGTTAAATCGTTTTGGAGCCGAAGATTGATATACTTGAATTGAAGTATTTCTTCCTTCATGGAGTCGTAAGTAGCAAATAAAAAACTGTCATCAGCATAAATTACTATCTTCAAATTAAAATGGTTGGCAATAGATTGAAGCTGTAGATACTGCAAACAAAAGTGGTCCTATTCCAGAACACTCATCGATCCCTCGCGTGGACAGTTTAGCAAAGAAAGGGCCACAACTGATGATATTTGTTCTTTCGTTAAAGTAATCTTGAATTAACACTAAATAAGTATCAGACCCATGGCACTTCCAACACCTTTAACATGACCTCTCAGTATTTCGTCTGTGTATCTCCGAGCATTAACAGTACGTCTAAAGACAGCAAAAGGTATTTAACCATTCCTTACAACTCAAATTTAAACAAAGGGCTAGGGAACATTTTCAAAAAATATGACATGGAATTGGCTTTTCATAACCAAACTCTTTAAAACTTATTTTTCAAAACCGCAAAGAACAAGTGCCTCCGAGAAAGGCCAGTCAAAACCTCCGGTGTATAAAAGATTCAAAGAACACTTAGCACATATTACGTTCGGAAGATCGGAGAAGTCTTCCGTTGCCAAGCATGTGATTAAAAATGACCATCAAAATGCACTGGAAAATTTCAAATTATTATGGAAGGTTGATAATACCAGCTTTCTAGATGCTTTGAAACACTGGAGATTTAAAAAGCAGATGTCCAAATTTACTGATGAATGCGGACATGGTCCAATTAGCGATTTCTGTATTTTAATACCGTGTCTCTCAAAAGTCGCATGCCATATGAAAAGTTGGCTTTATGTTCACACGGTTTCGCAAGCTTATCGTTCATGTTCAAAATGTGCATCATGCCAAATTTGCTGCTGTCACGCGTAAAGTGTAGCTGGTGGGCTTGGGAATATCAGGATACCGGCGATGAAATTCGTCTGCACCTTCTCGAGATGTTCTGTGGTGATCTCCACAAAGAATTGTCAGCTCTGCACGTTGTCAGCATTATTCCTCTACTTGACTATTTCACGTACAAAATCAAAAGCAACCAATTAATCCATTTGGCACGCGACTTTTGAGACACGCGATATTTTAAGACGTCTTAATTTGAATTTATTTGTACTTAAATCTCATTTGATCTTATTAACGTATTACCACTCTGTTAAATTTTCATTTAGTTCTCTTACCCCTGCTTATGATTAGCTTTCCCTTGTATTCTGTATTTCCTCATTGTTCTTTGTAATCTATTTTGTGATTGGCTCTTCAAATGGCATAAACCACTGTGTAACTTGTTGAATAATGTATTTTGCTGCTGAACGTTGGTTACAAGGTAACAGGAAATGTACATCCAGTAAATAAAAAATAGTTGTGGACAAGAGGAATGTTTCTCTGAATTTGAACAGGGTTTATTGAAGTTTTGGAACAGTACGTCTGTCAAAGATGTGCATCTCTGTGCGTCCATTTAGCATGATGCCTCTCTAAACAATAATTCTACCACCCTTACGCCCATATTCACCACCAGCAGCTTAATCTGCTCTTTTGTAAGCAGGCTTAAAAAGTTTAACTTCGTTTTAACCTTATTGGTATACACCAACATTTCATTGGCCAATGATAAATCTCTTACGCCCGTATTCAGTACGTTTTAAACTCTGATTCAAACGTGTCATATTCACCACGCGGTTAAGTCAACTTAAACGTCGCTGAGTTTAAGTTGCCCTCTACGGCCGCTTAAGTCAACACCTCCTAGAAAGAAAGCCTCACAACTGAAACGTCATATATTTTTACATCATCATAATTCGACCATTGTTGATCGTATTTCTACCAATAATAAGCCCTAAATTTGGTCGTCTTATGATGATGTAACAATGCATGACTTTTCAGTTGTGAGGCTTTCTTTCAAGGAGGTGTTGCTTAAGTCGATCTTAGACTGAAGCGCATGCGCAGTGTATCTTCAGCAACTCCAGCCAAAGAAAAACAACATGGAGGACGATATGCAGTCTTCGTACTTTGAAGATGTTTTGTTTCTAAACAAATTAATTTGTCTCAAACAAATTCATTTGTCGATGATATTTGTGAAATTTTCCACACATGAGACCAAAACGTCTTTTTCAAACTGAGAAAAAGTACCGCCACAATTGTTTAAATATAAATTTGCTTTTATGTACACGTTGAAAGCACGGTCTATAGATATTCATGGTCATCGAGCTCCATTGTTAAAATGAAGCTAAAGTTTCTAGCTCCCGGTAGGGTGAAAACTCTATTGAAAAGTGGCGCTGCATGTACAATCGGCCCAAAAACGCCTGCAGCGCCGCCCTATCGACAGACAGAAACTTTACTTTCATTTTCAGTTTCAATGAAAAACCTCTATCGCAGGTCACGATCGGCCCTGGTGCGATCTATGCGGCACCTGGCGCGATCTGTTTTCCTTAGCTTCTCGAAACAATGGAAAATGGCCGAAGCTCGATGACCATGAATAAGGAGAAAAGAAAAGAAAAAAAAAAAAACCCAAGAAAATAAAACAACCGTGAGCTATATGAATTAAGGTTGTTGTAACGGAACTCTTATTCAAAATAGTTTGAAATAAAAAGGATTTTGCCATATTAGAAAATTTGATGAATGGTTTTCATTGGATTCCCTAAATTAGATGAAATAAAATCTTTTTTAAAAAATTATAGGACCTATAAAGTTTTTTTTATTCTTGCTGTTATGAATAGAAAATTGCATACATACCTTTTTTTTGCAGTCAGATAAAATGCGATGAAGAAAATCGTAAAAAGCTTTTGATAACGACCTGTCATTAACAAAACTCAATAGCAAAACATTACCTGAATAGATCTAGAAAAGAGAAGCTATTGTTGTAGGACGTCGATCTGGCAACAGCTATAACAATGAAACCGACCCGGAGTGAACAGACTTCTCATCATTAGGCTATGGCCATGCTTGGAATGAAATATGACCGTGACGTCAGGTCATATACTGTACGTGTCATAGGTCACGTGAAACTTTGAACCAATGACAGAAGGCGACACAACGACGTTTGGCTTACGCTACAGCTAATCCAAGCTGCCGCCTTGAAATGTTGAAGAATACCAATCAGGTTCAAATGAAGATAAAATTTCAAGCCTCACTTGCAAAAGAGCTTGCTAAGCAGCTGTTGGTGACCTATGACCCGTATATGACCTGACGTCACGGTCATATTTCATTCCAATCAAGGCCATGGCGACTAAACAACAGCGCGCTTGCTGGTCTTCTTCACGAAAGTTTTGTGCGATAACCAATAGTGCTTTCGAAAATCGTCAACCTCAAGTTGTACAAAATCAAGTCGAAAATCAACCTCTTTTTTTCTTATTAGATTCATGGTTTGCGACGAATGAAGTTGTTTAGAAACAAAACTTCTTCTTTAGAGACTGCATATTGTCCTCCATGTTGTTTTTCTTTGATCGGAGTGGCTGCAGATAAACTGCGCATGCGCATCGGTCTAAGATCGACTTAAACGGCCGTAGGAAGCAACTTAAACTCAGCGGCACTTAACTGCGTGGTGAATATGAGTTATGCTTAAACTCGAGTTTAAACTCGTTTTAAAACGTGGTGAATACGGGCGTTAGTGTTGTTGGGATTATAACGGGTTCCATATTCTTTGCTTTGTAAGTTGAATCTCGACTCATCGGTAAATAGCACGTTGCTCCTCTGATTCAAAGTCCAGTTAAGATGTTCTCGATTTCAGTTTAAATGGGCCCTACGATTCGTAGGGGCTGAACGGGACATAAACTGCCGGACGTCTGGCATAAAGACCAGCTTCCTTTAGTATCCAGTAAACTGTTTTCTGGAAACTCTTGTTCCTGAGACGGCTGCAAGCTGGATGGACAGTTTCCTGGGAATTATGATCCTCTGAGTGGTTGTAACCTTCGGGCGACCTTGCACTGGTCAGCGTGTAACATCTCCAGGAGTCTGGAAATCACGCTTTGTGGAACATTCGGATCTCTGGAGACTTTCGTTTGTGACTATCCTTCTTCGAGTTTTCCGATTATTCTGCCTTTCATGATAAGATCAATTTGGTATATGTGGTCCATATTAAACGCAAAATAAACGATGACAAGGAGTTCTCTTAGCGTGGCTTGCAAGAGTGTGTAATGTGACCTATGGTTTCTCTACTGTATTTATTGCACTTTGATTATTTTGCATAAATTTGCATTTCTGAGATAATCCGATCGTGAATTGATGTTGGTTTAACCGTCTCACTGATTTACATGATATTTACATACCAACGTTTGTCGTTTTCTGGATTTGAACCTTTTAATGTTATTTGTTACAATTATGCTTAACTTTTGGACACGAGTGTAGATTTGAAAACAGAGTGAGCTTTTTTCCCAAGCTCACATTTAGTTATCACGGATTGCGCTTAACACCGCTTGCTGAACATATCCGTGCATCTAATTCTCTGGATATTGTCTCTGTCTCTGTCTATTGGACACAAAACTACCAAAAACTTGATTTTGAGTTGATTTCTCTCGTCTTTCTGAGATCTTCAGTTTTGAGCAAAATAGCGCATCAAGTAGATGAATAATCAAGAAAAACCGCACTTTGGAGTACATTTTGCGTGAAAAGTACCAAAAAGTGATTATCACATCGAAAACCACATTGCTTCCTCCAGACACAGCGCAAACTTTCTCAGGAATGCTGAGCAATTAGATGCCTCGATAGCTTTTGCAATCCCTTTGATCTCTCTTTTTGAAGATAGGGACCACAATTCCTGTCTGCCATTGCGTAGTGCCTGGCCAGATATCAAAGCAACCTGACACACCCGAGTCAGCCACCTGGTACCATCCTGATTTAAGGCCTTTAACCTCTCGGACCGGATTTCATCATCACCTGCAGCTTTGCCAGTCTTCAGGGACTTAATTCCCCATCTGACTTCTGCTTTGGTGATACTCCCGTGACTATTCTCCGCTCCAAGGTGCACCTCATGTTCCTTAGTTGTTGCTGTCACCGGATTAAAAAGAGATACAATGTACTCCTTCCAACTGTGCAATACAATCTCCTCTGTTTTCATAAGCCTCCCATCTAAGTTCATAATAGTTTGTGATGAAAAGACTTCGTTCCACGGAGGCGGCGCACGGTCTGCCAGAATACCTTGTTTGCCGAACCATAGTCTGCCTCCAATTTTTGCCCGTACTTCTTCCTGGCATGTCTTTAGCTGTTGCTATTTCCTTTGATGATACTTTTCGCGTCTCAGTGTACAGCACTCCACTCGAAGGTGACATATTTGCAAGCTATAGCAAATAGGCTTCTTCCTTTGCCTTAATAGCTTTTTGGATTTCACATTTCCACCAAGTAGTCCTTTTCTCATTACCCTGCGCCGTGTGCAGCCGAAGTGATCACAGCTATTTTAAACAACTGCCACTCCGATTTAACATTGCCACAGCCACTGGGGAATTCTTTGAATCTAGAAGATATGTTATCTGCAAAGATCTTCCTAATAGCTCTCTCTTCCAAAACTTCCCATTTGACGCGCTAAGTCCTCTGGACCTAGTACTTCGCTTGGTAGGTCGGAATTCAGAGCACCGCAAAGTGCAGACAACAAGGTGGTGATCCGTTGATATTTCTGCCCCTCCCTTCACACGATTATCAACACTGTCTAGAATACGTCAGCTGACACGATTACAAAATAAACTAGTGGATTCTGATGCCCATATCAGGTATACTTATCACATTCTTGTTTTGGAAGAAGGTGTTCGTGAGATCCAACAGACACCGCTCATTCGTATATACATGTAGATCAGGTTCACCTTTCCTCCTAATCATGCCTTTCCACGTTTGGTTATCAGCCCCTACGTGTGCATTGAACGGCCACTAGGAAGACAAAATCTGCACTCTCTCTCCTGCTAAGAGCAGCATTAACTTCATCTAGAAAGAGAAGGTATACTGTGATTGAATTCGGAGCATATGAAACGAATAGCTACAGAACCTGTTTATCTATCCAAAGCCTCAGGAGACAGTCTTCCAGCCAAAGGGGTCCAATCTACAACACAATCTGTCAGCCGATGCCTTGTGAGTAGCCCCATTCCCGCCAGGGCAATCATGCTAAGGTCAACACCTGAAGAGAAAATCGTCCACTCTGCTAGGTTCACAGTTTCAGAACCCGGACATCTTGTAGAAGTAATATCTACTATATCCATTCGATCTCATTTGGCATCTCCACTAACCCCGATTCATTCCCTGTCATGGCTAGCATATTCATGTGCCGATTGACAACACACGATTCCGTTAACGCTTTACCTGTTTCTCCGCCAGGATAATGGTATGCGCTGCCCCGACCGTTTCCCCGAGAATATAACGAGTGCATTGGTGGGGCTCTTCGGAGGCCTTGCCCCGAGATAACAGCCGGGAGATTGTCGACTATAATTCGAACAGGACCTCTGTCTAACTCCCGATTGGTTGGTTGGTTTATTAGAAATTTTAATTAAATCACGATCAAAATTTTCAATTCTTGAAAAATTTCCAGAACCAATTTTAAGAAGCCACTCGTTGAAATCGTCTTGATCTGCTTACGAAAGTTTTGTAAAATGTTGCCATTTGATGATTTGATGCATGCTTCAATAACTTCTGTTGCTCTTCCTCTTGGTAAGCATTGTCGAAAATCTCCTCCAACGACTATCTCCTTATTTCCAAATGGCTTGTCTCGTTTAGTCGGATCGTTTTGAACTCCATCTGTCAAGAAATTCTCGATGCATCTCAGTCTGTGTTTTATTAATACTGTTACTTCATCGATGATTATAAGTTTTGAATCTAAAACATCTTTACCTTGAAGAGACGATAGCTAAAGTTTGATGTTCAAGGAACTGACAACTTGAAACCGCTATGAACTGTGTTCAACCGTTCTTTTATGAATGTTGAAGCATTTCCAAGTTGTAGCACATGGGAAGACTTTATCTCCATTTCCTTGGATGAAATTCATTAAAACTCTATAAAGATAGGTTTTTCCAGAACCACCAGATTCACCAAGATAGAATAATCGAGTTGTGGCATTTTCATCGTAAACTGATCGAGTGATCCTTTCGAAAGCAGCTCTTTGTTGAGTAAAGAAATAAGTCATGGAATAAGTCGATCTGCTTCTCTGCTCTCTTCAGTTAAATTAAAATTACTAAATTAATAATACTAATATTTTAATCCTGAAATTTTCAAAAAGGGTTATAATTTTGCAATGAAAAATCTGATTGATACCATTTATACCTCGATAAATAGAGCTAATTAGAAGCTACATTTAAATCTTTATTTAGTCGCGATATATTAAAAACCTTCTTATTAATCGAAAAACTGTGAAGAATTTGTCAAAACATCGATTATCTTGACCAAATCTGAAGTCATTTTTTTTTAACTTAAATGCATTTTAATTTTCTATTATCGACCTATAGAGCATTTTTGTTTCATCAAGATAACTCTTATGGTTTGGTCAGATGTTAAGGAAAGTCACTGATGACGGACAGAACAACGTTTTTATTAGGTAAGAAGATATTGGCATGATAGCGGAATTTCTAGGCAAAATCATTAAAATACAATAACATGTGATAATATAGGCAAAGCAAAACGAAAAATCGAATTCCCCAAACTAAATGATAATGCAGCTGCAATTAAATGAAAAGATATATTAACAATTCCAAAAGGTCCCCAGGCACTTAATCCTTATAAAACCAATATCCCTGTTTTAATTACTTCTGAAGGCTGCTTAGGAGCCCAATATTTTAATACTGGTACTTATTTGACATTATGCTCCCGTTCTCGCACTCACAACAACCGCTACGGAAACAAGAGCAGGTGCTCACTGCCAGTGCACAGAACTCGCAAAGTTACCAGCCTCCCCGGGCTTTACATAAGCAATCCAGCAACTCCACCTGTACCATGTTTCAACGGCCAACACGAGCGACTCTAGAACGCGTTGCGCTCTCCTTTTTAATATTCCCACTCCCAACTGCGTTCAATGTCAGCAGTCACGTGGAGCTGGAATGGGGAGAAAGGCCGTAATCCCTTTAACACACAACGTTTCACGTCGGCAACGCAATGACCTACCCACTCGTGCTGCTCCGCTCGAACACAGGCGCTTATGCTGAGGTCCCGTGGCCGACTGGATCATTAACTGTAACAGCCACCAGCAGCGAGCCGTCATACGTTAAATATTTCTACAACTTCATTATACAGATCATATAACAACATCTTCTAAGAGCCATTAACAGGATACGCGGCCAATGTTATTAAAATTTACATGGAGCTGGCCCAACGAAATAACAGGTTGCACTATCGTGAGCGGCAACCGTTCTGCTACAGAGACCGGCAAGGTATGCCTTTATAAAGTCAGAGTTACGATGGAGACATAAATGGGCGAACTCGACGATCAAACGCAAAGGAACACACAAAAAAAGGAATAGTCTCACCAATGCCGTCCTCTATCTAGGGCCGACAGTTTCTTATTTTAGCAGGTGAACGGCGGAAGCTGCTCCTGACAGATAAGTTAGACGCATCGATATTCTAAATAAATCTCCGCGGGCCCAGCGTAGATTAGCAAACAGTAAATGGAATACGTCGATCAGGTGGATTACAACCCACAACCACAGGTAATACATATAATTAGTTAAACAGAATTAATTTCTGCCATTTCAAGTATGCTGCCCGATGTTTATCACAGCCATGGCGGCATACGTTCCACATTTCATGTCGGCGGACAACCTCGACAACAACAACACAAAAAAAAAACTTACGCACACGCAAAGATTGTCATCTTTCGGAGAAACGCTGCTTTAACAACGAGAATTGCGCACATTCTCTCACACATTGTCACAGCATCTAGCGGCCTTCTCAGAGCTAACAATAAGAGCTACGATCTTAATCATTTAAAAAAAAAACAAAGAAGCGCATCACATTATTATCACCGCTGCAATTTTTTTAAATCTAAGTTCACGGGAAAAGTGACAGCGCTCGTTACAAAAGGGTCTTAGCTAGCTTGCAACGAACAAGCATCAGAAAAATGACAAAAATCCCCTTCCCCCACACAAACGACTACATGTGAGGTTACCACGCCCCCCTCATATACCAAAACAAACCATGAATAAATAAAATATAAACAATACCCTTGGCGTATGCAACTGCAATCATTTATTTCACCCTAGGCCACACTGGCTACAGTCACAATTTATACTACACTCTATTTAACATTTAGTTTCTTCACTTTTATTTGTTTACTTTTAATCTCTTTACGTTTGTTTAATTCTATAGGAATTTACATTTCAGTTTTCATATTTATATAGTTTTCTCTAAAGTGTTTTAAACTGCAGGTCAGTTCTCGGTATCCATGGATGATGTCTCACTGCTATAACATGAAAATGGGCTCCTTTTATTTACCATAGCGGTAAAATCATTTTTATTTGCTTAAGATGGTACAAATTAATCTAAGTCAGGGATAGTCGTTCGAAGTTTTTCTTTTTTAGAGGGGGTAGAAATTATTAAATAGACGACCGAGACAGGGGGAAATCGAAATAATGAGAAAGGGAGTATAGGACCATACATTTGGAGTGGGAATGGGATGAGTGAGTTTAAGGGAAGGGACACGTCCCCTACTGAACCCCAAACTAAGATTCTTTCCATCCCCCTACATGTCATTCCAAATAATAAATTCCATACTTGTTCAAATTCTTCAGAATTCAAAAAAAACTTTATCTTTGGATTGATTTTTTTTCTTGTTTCCAATATTAAATAATTTTTTTCGTATTAATTTTTTGAAGGATAGATTTCATGCAAAGTAGATGTTTTCCAGTTTCCGAACCGAACTATTCGAATAGCACTAAAGCACTCTACTGCTAATAAAGAAAGCTGTTTATCCTTTCTTCTCTGATCTTTGATGTCATTAATAAATCGTCTCGGCTTTCGATTGGAAATCCAGAATAAGGCGTCCAATTGACAAATCTCGGGTCAGGATCTTTGGTATCGTCGATCTCTTCGGGAAGGGCGGTAAGAGAACACGACGTCTTCTCTTCTTACGGGTCCAATTCAATCGTCTAGGATTTCACGTCTCTCTGAAGCTAAAATGGAACTCGTAGCTGGAAAGACGAAACTTTCTATGTCTGTTAAATGTTTATCGTTGTGGTTGGGCTCGATGGACATCGATTCTCCATCAAATTCGGGATTACGTCTAACATAGCATGTTCAATTAATTACAAATTAATCCAAAGTTCGTGATCTAACTTATATTTCACCCTTTAAGGAGTAACATTCTTTTTATTGTGCTTGGCATTTTACGTATTTGAATGCGAGATCAATGCGTAATAAGATGGGCGATATAGAAGTCATTTGTCATTCTAAAAATACTGACGTGTTAATTATCTAGATGCCTTAATCGACGATGGTGCTATCCAGATATCGGGGGATACGACATCCATAGAGCTGATAAAAAATCGAAAGGGGGTGGAGTAGCAAGGTACGTCAGAAATAAGTTGATCTCATTCACGGAAACAGTGATTGTTGAAAACGGCCTCGAAGCTCTATGTATTTCATTATGGATGCAATCAGATAAACCGTTTTTGTTTATCATCCGCGTTTACCGTCCAAATTACGTACTTTGGGACGAATGCCTAAAGATTATGAACGACATTTTACCAATCGATAGTAACATAATTATTATTGGGGATTTTAATGTTAATTTTCTCCCATTATCACAAAATGCCAAGGAGTTAATCGATTTACTTAGACCAAGGAACCTCAGTCCGTGTCTGACTATGCCGACTGGGAAAGGAACGAGATCTGAGACATTAATTGATCAAGTATGTATTAGCAATGAGTTAGTAATTAATGATATGACGTATACTGAAGAATATAAATTGGGTCACATGGTGATCCAATTTTCTATAACCATTCCTGATACTTTTAAGAAATCGGACGGATTCCATATGACAATATTTAACATGGCTTCTGTAAATTGGATAAACATTGGTGATAAGTTACAAGCGTCGATCAATAAAGTAATGCCGAATATGTCTCCAGACGAGATAATCCGTCAGATTACGGATGAATGGATTAAAATTTTATTGGAAAACGGTGCAAAATATAGAGTAAAAAAGCAAAAAACAAAAATGTGGTGGTCCCCTAGCTTGACGAAGTTAGCGAAAGAGCGCTCCACCGCATATAAGAGATTCGTTTTAGAGAATAATCCGCTTCAGAAGGTGAACTTGGAACAGATCAACAAGAGATATAAACGAGAAATTCGGAACGCTAAACGTAATATGATTGCGCAGAGTAGGGTAAATGTTAATTGCTGGAAACTTTATAAAGATTTTTAAAAAGTGAACCCAAAAATTTTTTCTGTGATAGACGAGTTTGTATTGACTTTCTCAAGTATGTGAAGGTCCAATTATACACCTACCGAAACGTACTGGTGATAAGAGGGTCACTAGTGGGTTTTTGGACATAGATGAAAAAAAAATGTTATGGATGTTATTGTACAGTCAACCAAAGGAAATAATCCACACGAGTTTAATGCTTAATATTACATTTCATGCTAATGTGTTATTTAAATAGCTTTTTAAATTATAATTATTTAAATTTAATAATCTTAATAATGTTAACTCTAAATATAATATTAAATTATTAAAAATAAATTAATATTGAAACGGTAAAACTTAGAGTAAAATTCAAGTGTGGATTATTTCCCTTTGATGACTGTACATACGAATACAAAGAGTGCTTATCCTGATGAAATTTTTTTCAGATAATTTGATATAAGCTGTGCCAAAAATTTATTGCAGATTGGTTGTTGGCTTGTGCCGTGCAATAATTTTACACAAGAAATATCCTGATGTATGAAAATTAGGCGTAATTACTCCTATTCATAAGAGCGGTAAGAAAATTGAATTTTCGAACTTTAGGCCAATTACCAAGCTCCCGACAACGTCTAAGGTGGTTGACAAAATTATTTTTCAGCCACTTTTAAAAAGAATCCAAGAGCCCTGTCCTAAAAATGTCTTTGGCATTAGTCAAATTAAGTCGGTAAAGGACATTAATATGTTATTGCACGATACGATTATAAGGGATGTTGACTCAGGTTATGTTATATCAGTTATGGCAATTGATTTGTCAAAAGCTTTCAATTCCATATTAAGGGACGTCTTATTATGTAAATTGACTGACCTTGACATCGACGAAGTTATTCTTGATCTGTTGTATGATTACTTTGATAATAGACGAGTCACAATGGCGGTTTATCCGGACGGTTATTATGATTCTACTCGAGGCGTCATCCAGGGCAGTGGTATCTCTGCCCAGCTTTATGCTGCTTATGTGTTCGACATGCATAACCTACGTTTGAATGGTAAGTTATATACTTATGTTGACGATAATATAATCTTCTTTATATATAAAAATTCAGGCTCAGGGTGCGTCTGTAAATGTTCTAAAAACTTTTGAACCACTTATCCGATTGAGCTCATATTTGCAACATATATTCCTTAGGTTCAGAGTAAGGTTTACATGTCCCTAAAGTAGGGGGGCAAGGGGTAAAAATCATATATCTTGGTTTATGTTTGTTTGTTTACTCAAGAGATGGCGCCAGAGTTTATCTTTTCCTTGAAACCGAAACTAGACTAACTGCGCAGAAGCAGGACAGCAAAAAACTTCCGTTTTCCTCCGGATGTGTAGTAGTGTTTGCACATTTCAAGGAAGGAAACGCAAGTCTTTTGCTGTCCTGCTTCTGCGCAGTTACTCCAGTTTCGGTTTCAATGGAAAGGTCTATATAAAAATTCAGGGTGCGTCTGTAAATGTTCTTAAAACTTTTGAACCACTTATCCTTTTGAGTTCATACTTGCACCAGATGTTCGTTAGGTTCAGGGTAAGGTTTACATGTGCCGAGTATGAGGTTGGCCCAATGGGGAAAGGGTAAAAATAATATTTTGCTTGATCTGTCTGTCTGACATGAGCCTATGATATGCGCGGACCAACAATGTATGTCTTGTCCTACAATGCAGAGTAAAGTTTCTGCAACAATAGGCCATAAAAAATTACTTTGGCTATGGTCATGGACAGGGTCTATGGAAGTAAATGGTCGTTCAACTTCACTGAAAAATGAAGCTAACGTTTCTAACTCCCGATAGGGCGGGAACTCTATTAAAAAATGGCGCTGCATGCATAATAGCACCTTCAGTGCATGCAGCGCCGACTATTGTGAGTAAAAATATTAGTTTCATTTTCAATTTCAATGCAGCCGGAATTATTGATATACTACTCCCAAAATTAGTGTATTCTACACAATTTTAAATAAATAATTGATAAACCAACTGTAGAATGCATTACTAAGCTCACTACTAATTTTGGGTATCAACAGTATAATTAAAATAACTCTACAAATTATGGAATTCAGATCACGCTAGGTGCCGCATACATCGCAGAAAGTGTATTTAACCTATGCGGCCCCTAGCGTGATCTGAATTCCCTAGCTTCCCTTAACAGAGGAAAATGACGGGAGTTGAACGACCATTTACTTCTATAGACCCTAATCATGGATAAAGAAATACAGAATGGGAAACTCCATTGTTTAAAGCGCGATTTTTTTTTTCAATGGCGCATTTGCATCGTATTACTCTCTGTCTAGCAGACGACTTTACTTTTCCTTATTGGCCTCGATGACTCAGTGATTGCGTGATCTCTTCTGATCAACATCTCCTAGACAGAAGGCCTGATAACGGAAACGTCATAGATTGTTACATCATCATTAGTCGACCAAATTTAGGGCTTATTATTGGTAGAAATAGGATTAACAATGGTCGAAATCCGAATTTTGGTCGAAAGCCCTAAATTTGGTCGACTAATGATGATGTAACAGTGTATGACGTTTCCGTTATCAGGCCTTCTGTCTAGGTGTTGTTGTTCTGAAGCCCGTAGATGTGGCTTCGATCCCGGCCGAGGACGACGAGAACTTTTTCAGGGGGAAAATCTATATATGTATAGAAGGATGTTTGTTTATTTGTGGGTTTGTTTGCTTGTTTCTTATACAAATCTACAGTTTTATTCCGATCTTGATGAAATTTTGCATACTTGACCATCAAAGCATCAGGAAGGTCACTGTCTACATCAGATTTCGATAAAATAATAATTATTGATTAAAAATCGATATTCATGGTTATGGCAAGGCATATTAATAAGAAATATCTCATGACCAACAATGCAGGGCAAAGTTTGTGCAACATTACTTATCAACAATGGTATCAACACGCAATTCACAAATACTTTGCACGGGACCAACAATATATATATCATGACCAACAATGCAAGGAATAGTTTGTGCAACAATAGGTATCAACAATGGTGTCAACACGCAATACACCAATACTATGCAAGGATCAACAATATATATCTCATAACTAACAATGCCAATATATATCTCATGACTAACAATACAAGGCAAAGTTTATGCAATATAGATAAGTTTCAATTTGTAACAATGCATAAAATTCCTGTTATTCAGGCTTTTCTTAGAAAAGAGAGTTCTTAGTATTTAAAAATTTTTCTTGAAAATCTTTAAAAATGATCAGTAACTGGAGATAATGGAGAGTTAGCAGACGACAGAGGAAGCACTCTTTTAGCTGCGTGCTGTATTCAGCAAATGGTAAGCAAGTAAATAGAAGAATCGGCGACCGCTAGACTACACAAATGGCCAAGTTTTGCTTCAAGACATCGAGAGAAGAGTGGAAATTGCATCAACATCAAGTGTACATCTAAAGTAAGATTACATGAGTAAGAAATTATTTAGAGTAGCAGTGGCATCCTTGGCGAGGTCCATTCATTGTGAGCCTTTAAAAAAACTTTTTTCGAATTCTCATTAAGAATTTTTACTGTATTAATTCTAAGCGTTTTCATGTGTTTATTTTTAGGATATTGCAAAATTTAATCAAAAAAAAAGTCCGAACCATGCCGAGGTTATCACGTAGCTTATTTGATAGCACATCAGATCCAAACGTTTCATAAAAATACATTATGACTATATTCTGTGGGAATGTGTATATTTTGGAAACTGAGATGCTGATAATGCGATGATTGAACGTTCTTTTTTAAGAATTATTAATAATGAGCATAAAATGATGATGCAATGACAGAACATTAATAAGGCAGCGTCTACTGATGAGGCAAATGAGTCACGCGTGTCTCCCTTGAGATCCCTATCAAACGTCCAGACGACTGGCAAAAATTTGTGTGTCTGGAAAAGAAAAGAGAAAGAACGAGTATTGGTCAGAAAAATTCTGCAACTGAAACAGAAAAAGCTATACATCTGAACAACGGGAGTTTTGAATAGAGCAAGAGGGTTTAAGAGCTTCTAAATCAAGGGCAAGTAAAACTTGAGTCTAAAGTATATGGTTATGCTCCGCAGTGGTGAGGCAAGTGAAGAGGAGTTTAGATCAAGTCTCGGTATATCACCTAGAATTCCTTTTCTCGTATTTTTCGGGAATGGGTAGTCCCTTTGCTCTGTGTTGTATTGATGGAGTTATTGAGTTAACCAATTGGGAGTTATAATTTAATTTTTTGAGATTGTTCTGTTGACCTGCAAGTAATATTATCCCAGGCAACGCCGGCTCCTCTGCTAGTATATTATAAAACCTTCAAAGGAAACGAGGATGCAATTTTGGAGCTTATGGATAAAGATCTTGCCATTCTTCAGACATACTGTGCAAAGATTGGTATTTCGATTAACGATACGAAAACACAGCGGATAAATTTTTTTTCGAATAATTATGTAAGGTTTACGAGTGTTCTTTTATCTGAAATAACGTTTTTGGGTATTACTTATAATGAAACCCTTAATTGGAACACGATGATCTCTAGTTTGATTTCTAGTTTGATTTCTCTAGTTTGATTTCTGCATAAGTTGATGTTCATTACAAAGTGGCTTAGGAATGAGTTAAATTTCAAAGAAAAGCGTGCCTTTTGCTACAACGTGATATGTGCTTCGATCGATTTCAGTTTCATCATTTGGTGTGGTTGTCGTTCTTACCATTTAACAAGAGTTACAGTGGCATATAACAATCTATTGCGCTGTTTATTTAGTTTAAAACGTTATACTTCTATTACACGATTTGCGTTAACAAAGAATATTACGTTTCCCGAATTCATTTTTCGGTTCTATAAATTAAAGGAAACAGCCAACTTGATAAGGAATCCTCATCACGTTCTTCACTATTATTCTGAATATATGCTTGACGAACCAGTGGTTCGTACCACAAATCGTTTTAAATTTGTCACGCTGCCACAGGTGAAATCTCGTGTTATCACGAGTTTCCCTGTTAACACGTTTGCAGAGTGGAATAGTATTCCGGATAATATCCGGTGTTCTATAGATTATTGTGTTAATGAAAAATGTAAAAATATGTGTAAACATTTTAATTTTAAACTGAAAACGTATGTCATTACTGAACTAAAGAGAAAGTTTTTATGATATTAATACTTAAATTTGTCAATCTTAACTTTTTTAAGGATTTATGTTGCATTGTATCCATTTTATACTTAATCCAATGTGCTAATAAATCATAAATCATAAATCTTAAAAGAATTCTGCCCCTCCAGTATTTTGCCGTCTTACATTGTCGAGTCTAGGTTTTCCTACAGCACCTGGAATTAACACACGTCACCCCCATCCTCAATAATTCCTCCGTCATCGCATATTTCCGATATGTCGATGACATCCTCATCCTTTTTGACTCCCGATCCACTACCCCAACTAATATTGTTAACACTTTTAACTCCTTTTCTCCACATATCCATTTCACTTTTGAACTAGAAACTAACCGGTCCATCCCTCTCCTTGATATCCTCATCACCAACAACCCCCGCACTAACCGCTTCTCCTTTTCTGTCTTCCGTAAACCGACCACATCCTCCAACTTAATACACCATTCCTCCTCACACACCCCCACCCACAAACAAGCCTCACTGAGATTCCTAATCGACATGCCCTGAAGCTCCCCCTCTGCCCGCTATCCAGATCTTCAGAACTCCGTATAATCCGACACCTCACCCACTCCAATGGATATTCGACCTCCACGTTCTCCCACATTCTTCACCGCCCTAGACGGGCCCTTCTCTCCCCCCCACCTCCTGTTTCGCCCCATACTAAAAAATGGACGTCCTTACTGTATCTGGGACCTACTTTCTCGCAGCTTTCCGATTTCTTATCGTCCCTTGCCTCCGAATATCATTTCGTACTCCAACCCCAGCTGCTCGCACCCTGAACCCGCCCACATCCGTCACCTCCGACAAATATTCCCAGTCCGGAGTTTATCGCCTGAATTGTGCGTTTTGCGATATGTTCTATGTGGGATTATCGACCCGCAATCTTGTATTGCGATTCAAAGAACACCTTAACTCGTATAAGAAACGGGACTGTGTCTCCCACTATGCAAACCATCTCGCAGATTCCGGACACACTTCGAAGACAAAAGAAGAAGTTATGTCTGTCTTGCATATCTGTAATAAACCAGAAAAAACTGCTACCCTCGAAGCGATCGAAATATTCAAGGCCAAGAGGTCCACCCCACCATTGCTTCTTTATTGCCAGAGGGACTTTAATGTGTATGCAATACTTAGTTCTTTATCTGATCTACTATGATTTTCTCTCGTTTTCTTTTTTTTATGTATCCCTTTATTTTATTTTGTTTTTATGTAAATCCTCTTGTCTTCGGACAACCGGATATGTTCTCTTTTTGGTCCGTGTTAAGCGCACCATCTCTGTACAACTTCTTTTTTGTATCTTTCAAAAAAAAAATTTTTTTGTATTTATTCTATTTTATTCTACTGGCCATTACATCATTTTTGAACTCATTGGCCCCCTTGCTTTATATCCTATTGGTTCTTGTATGTATTTACGCTGATTGCTTAACTTGTACCACTGTTCTGTATATATAAAGGCTTGCATGCCTCTTGCTGTATATCCTTGACAAAGCCAGGAATAAATGGCGAAACTAGTTGGAACTCCTGATGTCCCTCTGTTATACTGTAAGGCCACCACCTGTTTAGAGAATAATGATATTTGGTACGGTGATGGCAAATGACGAGATCAAATGTCTGTTTGGTTCATTTCTTAATTGTCTTGATCCTGTTTTCCGGTATTTTATGTTTTCCAGATTTTTTCCGGATTATTTTTTTGGTTTTCATAAATTAACATACAAACTGGCATGTTGAAAGCTTAGTTTTTACATTGGTCATAAAATATGGATTTTGTTATTTGATTTAAAATTTATTTAAAGTATCCATGAATATTTTTCGATTTATTATGAAGTAGTTGATATACTCGGTGATACTCAGACTCTATGTTGATGAAATTTTGCAATTTCTGAATGTGATTATACAAAAAAAGTGAACATTATTCTTCACCTTTCATCTCCGGCACGGCGTCAAATTCACTCAGCTAAAGGGCCGGTTATTATAGAGGATTGAAACAGAATACAATAAGAACATTTTTAAAACCTTTATCTGTCTGTTTGAAGACGCTAAAATCCATAACTACTTGACGAATTTTCATGGGGTTTTCACAGGTAAGTTGATGTTGGCTTGCGGCAACATATAGGCTTACGAAAAAAAATATCTTAATTTAATATCTTGGAGTATGCTCACCTTAGAAGAGCCAAACGATGGCGCTTCATCAGTTGATTTTTTAGAAGATGCTCATACAAAACAATAGCGAAGCATTGCCGGGTCTGCTAGTTTTTATTTAAAATCTTTACTACAAGAGATATATTAAATACAGTAAAACCTCCAGTTTTTGTATCATACTTTAACGGGAACAATTAAAAATCCGCTCATAACATATTCATCAATTTATTTCTTTAAGAAATTTAGCCAACATTGATTGTGCAAATCCATATTTTTGTAACATCCGTTTTTTTCGTACCTCCATCTATATCTTTGAATGCGGCCACCTTGATTCTAAGGTTATCAATTTCCATGTTTACTCATACAGGCTCAATTTGCTGCAGAATTGAGCATTCACTATTCGTTCTTATTCGTTCCAGAATCGAAATTGAGAATGTTTTTTTTAATGAAATTGGAAAATATTATCGATCTAACAGGATATTTCTGAAAATACTTCATAGTTATAAGGAGGAATATTTAACACTAAGAAGATAGGAAATTAGCCGGGACCATGAAAAATTTTCTTTTTATAAGGGTTAATCGCTCTATCGAGGATTGTTGAACAGAGGTTTAACTTTACATTGAAAGTGTTGTTAAAGACAGGGCCACTACCAGATCTGTAAATATGTGGTGTGTCTATATTCTGAATAGCTTTGATGTAATAAATTTTTAAAAGTGTGAAGTTCTTTTGTAATCACCCTGTATTTTCAACTCACAACAAGACAAGTTTCATACAACAGCATAGTTTGTAATAGCGTTGAACATGTCGAATTTTGTGTCTGGAAACTACGATTTGCGGACAGCATTGATTTTCTGTTACCATTTGAAGAAAACTGCTGCAGAATCGCATCGAATGCTTGTCGAAGCTTACGGTGAGCATGCTCTTGATAAATCACAGAGTGGTTTAAGCTTCGAGTGGTTAAAAAATTTAAAAGAGGCGATTTTGACATGAGAAAATATGCTCTGTGTTTGGTGGGAACAGAAGGTTGTGATCTATTTGAGTTGCTGAAACCTGGCGAAACCGTAAATACTGAACGCTACCGACAAAGATGATCGATTGAATCTAGCTTTGCGTGAAAAACTACCAGAATATCAAAAAAAGGCAACACAAAGTGATTTTGCTTCATGATAATGCACTATCACCTACAGCAAAACTGGTCAAGGAAACGATCGAGGCGTCTAGTTGGGAAATACTTTCGCATGCCGCTTACTCAACAGATTTGGCTCCGTCCGATTGCTACTTATTTGTATCGATGGGACACGCACTTGCTGAGCAGCGCTTCACTTCTTATGAAAATGGCTCGACGACTCGTTTGCCTCAAAAGAGCAACAGTTTTTTTGGCGCGGCACCCACAAATTGTCAGACAGATGGGAAAACATACAGTCAGCGATGGGCAATACTTCGAATAAAAATATTTTTTATCATTTTCATACAAAAAACGTGTATTTTCTATACAAAAATTCCGGTTTCATATTTACATATGTGGTATACTTACTGTCTTACTGAAATCAATTAGTTCATCAATTAAGCAACAGATGGCGATCAAGTTCGTGTAATGGCGTAACGCAGGGCTGTCCAAGATTTCTGTCCGCGGGCAGCGCCCGTGCATGCGGGTAATCTTCCTTACCCCCATATTGCACATTACGTTGATCAGTTCCTTAAAGCCGAGTTGCTAATTACCACTTCGACATTGTAAAAAAAAAACGAGGCAGTTTACCATTTTATTTCCTTCGTTTTAATGTGACAATTTTTTCGATGTCAGGTAGAATTGTATTTTTTTCCCCGATAGGACACGATTGCATATTAAGCATTTCGAATCCGATCTGTGAACAGTGAAAAACAAAACAGATTCCCCCACTCGGGTTTAAATACTGGTTCAGTGATTTTATGCTTTTTCGGAATGTGCGCCATTTTATGCGAGACGAAAAACAAGCAAGCATCAGTAACAAAAGAAATAATGCCTCATTTAATGCAACCGCCCCCTAAAGTCTGGCAACACTCACTGCATAGGAAAAACTATACCCGTTCCCCTCCTGAGTTTTGGACTATCTCCTCGGCTTTGCCTGTGAGCTTTGTCCGCGAGCATTTTATGTTGCACGCGGGCGACGTGCACGATTTGGACGGCCCTGGCGTAATGTTTTTTTTTCAGTTTTTTTGAATGAAGACTAATGAAAACATTGTGTACTGGAATAAACTCTTTTCCATTACAATGGATATACTGTATTTTATTTATCACATTTTAATTAATAATTTATTATTTTGAAACTTTGAAGAATCAATTAAATGTTCACTTAAGTCTTATGATGTTTTTCTAAGTCCTCGTCAGATTTTTAATTTATGAGCTTGTTAAATTTCCATGTGCTTCGAAGTGCTTAATTTATTTCTACAGATTCCTTCCCCCTCTCTTCAGTTAATAATAATGTTCCGACCCAAAAAAAGCGTTCCGATTGATGCAATAATCATTACGAATGATACAATAATTTTCATTTTGCCTCATACAAAATACAGGGTGTCTCGTAAATCGTGGGCGTAAATTTAATGGTATGCATATTCAATAGCAAGGAACAAAAACTCCCTATGGACATAGGTCGAGCAACGCACCGTTTCCGTGAAAGAATGACTTTATTGACAAATGGAGCATACTAGTGTTTGTTTGGTAGTGTTCAAAATGTCCACCATGAATACGGCAGCATGCTTCAGCTTTTCTCCTCAAAGAGGCACGCAAACGTTCGCAAAGACCAGCATTCTCTCGCATGTTCTCGAAGGCGTTCTCCACGCGATGGCGCAGGACGTGCACAGTATCCACTCGTTGCGCATACACGTGCTCTTTTGGATAGCCCCAGATGCAAAAGTCCAATGGGTTCTGAGATCGAGGAGGCCATGAAACGTGGTGAACGGTGACAGTCAGGTGATTCCGCACAGCCAGTTGATAATGAACGGGTGCGCCATCATGCATGAACCACATTTGTTGGCGAATCGCAAGAGGCACATTTTCTAATAACTCAGGGAAATCCTGTTGCAGGAATTGGAGATAGGCAGCTCCCGTGAGCCTTTGCGGAAGGATAAACGATCCAATGTTACAATCCCTATTACACTTGACCACACATTGATAGAAAATCGGTCCTGATGATGATGGCGTTAGGATTAGCATAAGACCACTCATGATAGTTGTGGAAATTAAAGGTCCCATCGCGAATGAAGCAGGCTTCGTCAGTGAACAGAATGAACGTCAGAAACAGAGGACACCTAATCACTGTCGCACCAACCATCTGCAGAATCGTCGTCCTGGAGGATAATCTTGTGCATGTAGGCCTTGCACCCTTTGGATATGGTATGGGTAGAGACCATTTTCGTGCTAAATTCTCCAAGCAGTGTTCCGACTTACACCCTCTGCGACGACGAATCTTGTGGTGGTGGTTGGATCCTCTTCCACACGCTGCAGTATGACCTGTTGCCGTGCAGCAGCCCCAACGGTACGTGGACGTCCTTCGCGGGGGGTGATGCTAAATATAACAGTGTCACGTAAACGCTGGTGAAGACGGATGAACATGCGACGATCAAGGTGTCTTCGGTTTGGGTACGTGTCTCTAAAGACGCGCCGCGTCTGCTGCATTCCCATTTGCCTGACCGTACGTGAAATGTATATCTGCCAACTCGGCATTGCTGTAATCTGCTGCAGCTATGTAGTATCACTCAAACACAGTCTAGGCAACGAATCAGCCAGGTCTAATTCCTTCCATTTACATGAACAGGGCATTCCATTTACATGGCAAGGGGAAGAGGTTTAATTTCTTTACGTATCATCATCATCATCATCATTTCTCGGAAACGGTGCGTTCTTAGAGCTATGTCCATAGGGGGGTTTTTTGTTCCTTGGTACTGAATATGCACACCATTAAATTTGCGACCATGACTTACGGGACACCCTGTATACTCGTTTTGTGATTTACATATTCCGAAATGCTTGCAGTGCCTTGTTTATGGCCCCGCATTCGATTGTGAGCACAGACGCGAATAAGGAGACACACCTTAACCATAGACGCTGTGTCTAATCAACAGATTGAGAGACTCGATACCCGTGCTTATACACTGAACCACCAATTTATTAGACACCTCTTACGGAAAATAGATCGGCCTCGCAGTGACACCCAAACGAAAATGGATCACAAGTTGCAGTCAGCAGCAGAAGTGGACTGAATATAGGTAAATCCAGGGATTTGACCGACTTTGAACGAGGCATGATCGTTGGAGCTCGACGGGCGCAGTTGAGCATTTTGCAAACTGCGAACCTCCTCGGATTTTCCTGTGCAACATTGGCAAAGGTATTCCGTGAATGGCAGAATGCCAAAAAACAACCTCCAACGAACACAACTCCGGACGAAACAGGGCCGTGGATGAACGAGGCCAACGGCGACTGGCACGAATCATCCAAAGCAGCAGGACGGGAACAGCCCAACAAATTGCAGCGCAGTTCAATGAGGGAGTATCCCAATCCATTTCGGAGCACACGGTGCGGCGCACCATGCACCGAGCTGGGTTAACAACAGGCGGCCAGTACGGGTACCGTCGCTGTCACCGCAAAATAGGAAAGCGCGCCTGCTATGGGCACACAGGCATCGCACTGGACACTGGATGAGTGGAAGATGGACGCCTGGTCCGTCGAATCGTGGTTCCTACTTCATCACGCGGACGGCAGATTGCGCATCCGCAACAGACAGCACGAGGCCATGGACCCATCCTGCCAGCAGACAACCGTACAGGCGGGTGGAGGAGGAGTGCTGATCTGGGGTGTCTTCTCTTGAGACACACAGGGTCCTCTGATATCCGTAGACACATCCCTGAATGCGACACACTACCTGAACATTGTTGCTGATCGGTTCACCCGTTCATGATGACTGTGTTCCCTGGTGGTGACGGACAGTTTCAGCAGGACAATGACGCGGACTTCCACCTGCTTCAGTGGCCAGCTCGGTCGCCCGATCTCAACCCGATCGAGCATTTATGGGATGAATTGGAGAGAACCATCCGACGCCTTCCCACATTACCGTCCAACCTGCACCAATTACGCGATGCTGTGATGTAAGCCTGGGCTGCTATTCCTCCGCAACGGTTTCAACACCTTGTTGAATCCATGTCAGTACGTATTCAGGCAGTTCTCGCCGCTAAACGAGGCGCAACACGTTATTAGCGGGGTGTCTCTAATAAATTGGTCGTTCAGTGTATCTCATACTTCAGCTACCATAAGCCGTTCCTCCGTATTACTGATGTACATGATTCTGTGGACTCGTCAATTGATAAATAAAGAAAAGGGTTATATACTTGTTTGTTGCATGTAGAAACATTATCATGATTCAATGCCTCGGACTGCAGAATCGAAATTAAATCACTTTTTTACAGACTTTTATTTACAAATTGAATTCAAGTACAAGATGTTTATACATCAATAAAAAGTATTTTTTGAATAGGCATGGAATCGTGTTCATGCTGGATTGTCGAGATGCCTTCTCGCTGTGACGGTGCACGTCGTCTGCTGCAAATTCAACTCAAGATGGCAGGACCGTACTGTTGCAAATTCAACTGTAAACAACACGCGCTCATTCAGAAATTACCTCCATGGATCGTACTGTTGCTGAACACGACACGCCTAGTACAACTAGCACGCAGTTTTCGAATGTAGTTACTTATTACAGAGGGTTTTTAGGCATCCGTGAGCTATCGCGTGGAGTATTGTTAGGGCAGGTATAAAAATAGTATCCGAACAGCGAGTCAAAGACAATAAGTTATGCCACCGAAGATTGACAGATATTGGGAGGTCTACACAACAGCCATTTGCGACGTCAAATTCAGTTATTCCGAAATTAAGAAAGCAAGCAAGAAGCGAGGCCTGATGAGTTCCAATAAACTGACATTGTGTATACTAAATAAGCGGCGCCATTCCTGAGGGTAAAAAGCAGGCCAATCCGAGACCATCCACTAGCCGTACTTCCAGTAACCGGATGTAACTACCATTTTCAAGTTTTCCACAGAAAACCACCAAAATGTGTGCGTTTCTAGTTTTAGGCCTGAACACGGAAACGATAAAACATTGTTACGTCAAACTGGTGATGCTCTTACAGAAGTAAGTTCAACGTTACAATCTTAGTGCTTCAACAATACATTAATGACGTCATGTTCAGGCCTGTATTGTAACCCACCATACTTCTAGGAGGCCATGATGTAACCCACCAATATAACGGGCCATTGCGCAGAAGGTGTGGACATCTCTGTACACGTTAAACACAATTATCAATCGTTTACAACTGGAAAAACGACACAAGAGCCACGTTTATAAGTTGTGACCGCTCCTGTTCAAAAGCGACGGACCAGCTGCCCTAAACTGTATGAACGATAACTGGCGGACGAAACCTGGAACCTGTGAATGTGGTCACACAAGATGAGGCGTATATTTATTTATGCGACTGTAACAACATCAGAGTCAATTTTTACCGCCCAAGGGGTTCGGAAACATTTTCAGGAAACATTTTCAAAAGATATCATGTTCGTGCCGGGATACAGCTACAACAGCAAAATAACTTTACTTAGAGTTGAGTCAAAGATCAAAGTCAACGCATGTTGTCACGTGTAAGAATTATAATTCCAGTGGAAGCTTAACAAAACTTATGAATAAACGTGCACCCTGAGCCTATTATGTGTGCTCACTTCAAAAACTTTATTACAAGAAAAAAAAAACCCACAAGTAACTGATTGCAGCAAGCCAAGATTAAGCAAAAATCACCCATAAATTAAATTAAACAGAAATTAGACAACTGTATCAACAATTAACTGCAAGATTAGCTAGCGTAGCTGAACTCGTAAATAAACCATACATAAATAATAAAATCTACATCTGCTAGATTAAAAAAGCTCTTAGCAGAAAGTGTTAAAAAAGGGAAGAAATGCGTCACTACTTAAATGTCTAACATCCACTCTTAACTTAGAATGTATGAAGGAAAAAGCTTAAATCCAAAGCTAAATGCTAAACTACAAGTAATATAGGACTATCATTGCGGTGCACACTTATAACGTCTAGCATCAAAAGGTAAGTAACGTTTTAGCATACACAAAGATTTCAGTAAACTGCGTCACTCAAACGGGTAATCACTGTGGGAGCTAGGAGAAATTAAAAGGTAATGAGAAACCCAAGATTTGACCTACAGCAATTAAAGTTACACACACAAAGCTTAATTTCTCATGAAGCAAAAAAAAACAACAAAAAAAACCGTGCGCTTCACCATTCCTTTTATAAGCATAAAACTACTAATATAAGATAAGCATTAAAGCTGAGGGTCCAAAGGTAACTTGAAATAAACGTTCTCCGTTAGCTGTACGGGCATAAATTTGAAATAACGTATCTCGTAACAATTGGTTCAAAGTTTTAGTTTTAACAAGCATAAGTTAATGCACATAGCACTCATTACGGAAGCCCAGTTCGTAGACATGCCCAGGAAAAAGAAAATACAGTTACTGTCCCGCCTTTTCCTTCCGTATGAAGGCTTAGCAAAGGGCGAATGGGTATTGTGTCCGATACGCGAATAGGTAAAGTTCCACTTACGGTTTCAGATGAAACTGGCGAGCTGTCGTCTTCAACTTCTCCTCCTGATGAAGCGACCCACGCTGTCGTCCAGGAAGGCTGTTAGGCCCGATGGAAAAATGCCGGCGTATCGTTGTCTTTCGATACAGAACAGGAATTTGCCGTTCTCTGTTGCTCTCGCCAACACTCCAATGCCAAGCAGGTTAAAGTTCTGCAGGTGACTGGCGTGAAAACTGACCTCGATAACGAAGGCGCCGTTCGTATCTCCATCGTAATTTTCGTCTTATCGGCGTCGTTCCTTTTCGAGCTCTCCGCAAGCAAAACCCGCTCTCCCTCGCCGACCGACGTGGCCGCCGTCCGTTCACCGTTCATGCGATATCTCCGGCTCGCTCGTTGACGAACTTTCCGCCTTGGCTCACTAGCCGACCTTTTGCCTTCAGGCTTAAACGTCCGAGCACTTCTTGAGCGGTCGCTGCCACCGTCTTTTCTTCTACTAGCGCTTAGAACGCAAAGCGATCTCCGTGTTATTTTTGCCAAAGCAGCCCGATTATCAATTTGTGATCGCGCGCGTTTATCATCTGTGGACGGTGGACCTCCTTGCACAGGTTAACCATTTGATGGATAAATTTGTTAGTGTTTTCCCATGTTTCCAGCTTTGTGGATAACATTAGTGTTTTTCCTGATAAATAAAACATCAAAATTTACAAACATACGAATCTCGTAATTTGTTTTATAATTTACTAGCTGTTGCCATCGATTCGTCTGCGTGGATGTTTAAAAAACAATCTAAGCATCCAATTCAACAATTCCAAAATCGGTAGACTGAATCGATATAATCAGTTAAACACAGCAAACAAAACACTAAGTAATATTTAAGTACTTTCACGGTAAACCAAACGATAACGCCTGAAGCGCGTTTTAATTAAATCTCTGTATCTCTAATATACCTGTAACGTCATCTGTTGTTTGTTTTGTGAACTAAACTATTCCTTGACGGCAGTTAGCCCAGAACTCGGCTTCTGAAAGATGTATCGTAATAAATCGTACACGATTTTTTAAGTTACACTTAAAGCAATGTAACTGTAAAAACAGTCTTAATTTTCGTATGGTAGTTTTTGCATGATGAGGTAACAAACATACATACAGACAGACAGACAAAAATTCTAAAAATTATTGTTTTGGATTCTGTTACTGTTATTAACACCTGTCGCATAAGATTTTCTTAAATATTTTTTTATGTGCAGGCACCGGGTTGTCTACAGACTTATTAAAGGTATACACCTCCTATTCAAAATATTAGAATACTCACAGAAGACAACGTTCTCTAGGTCTTCCGCAAAAGTTGTCTGTCTTACGTAAAAGGCATGAAACTGCCCTTAGACTTTCTTTTGATTGTATCTTGCAATTGCAAACTAGTATTAACCACTCGGAATTTCAGGTGACATCTAACAGTGTAGCTGGAGTAATATATGATGTTTCCTATTGTGGGGATTGTGCAAATGACTGTCCACTCAGGTGTGATGCATGCAAGGCATGCTTACATAACTACCGATGTACCTGCCTTGACAATAGCATAAGGTGGAATATGTGCAAACACATCCACTTGATCTGTCAAAGAAATTTCAACAATCAAATGAAAACATTGGTACCCCCGTTAAAAAGTATTTTGATGCCGGTATTAGTGATAATGCAGATAGTAATGAGGAAAATCTTGTCATTGATGAGACAAAGACAGAAAGTAACGATTATTTGGCGAATGCTCAAATTTCTGAATTGTCAAGATTGCAAAGACGTACACTAAGCTTAGAACATGCTAGAGAAAAGACAATTAAATTATTAGACAAAATTAGGGAAGGTATTTGTTGTTCTTCCCAGGACGAATGTGATCACGGCCTCCTAGAAACTACCAGGCCTGAACATTGAAAAGATAAAACAATGTTACGTCAAACTGGTGGCGCTATTACAGAAGTTAGTTTAACGTCGCAATCTTAGTGCTTCAACAATACATTATTGACGTCATGTTCGGGCCTGGTAGTTTCTAGAAGGCCGTGATGTGATGCGGTATATCAGTTATTGTTGACAGCAGAAGCAATTCAGGCAAACAATAGTAGTAGTTTTGTGAATAGAAAGCCCTTTACTAATATAGAAAATATGTCAGAACCACCGAACAAGAAAATACAACCCCAGAGGGCGTTTTATTCAACGAAGAAAAAGCCGAACAGCAAAAGAAACGGGTTAAGCAAACCATCAATGAGTGAAACAGAAAATTTGGCTTGTGCAATTATTCATCATCATTCCTGGCCTTTATAAGCCTTACGGCCTTTAGCCCCAAGCACCACCATCAGGTGACTGCTTGTTTCCAGACCTTGTTTATTTTTTATGTGGCAGGGGGGTCGGCCCTATGCACAACCCGCATTTCTGGGGGATGATGACGAACTTAACGACTGCTGTAAGGTGGTCACAGCAGCCGGGACCGACGGCTTTACGTGCCCTCCGAAGCACGGGGGGAAATGGAAATTTCCAGGTGGTCACCCAACCTGTACTTAGCCGCGCCCAAGGTTGCTTAACTCCACCATTGCATTGAGCAAGGCGAGACAACTGGGCTACGGCTGCCCCTGTGCAATTATTTTAGGTCAAAAATGAACTGTAGAAGTTACAATCTACAACAAGTTTTCTCTGTTACACTACTATCTATGTTTATGTTTTGATTTTTTGCAATGTATTACATAATCACAAAAGTTGTATTTTTTTAAACTAGGAAGGCATCAATTTCATTTGCTGGCAAGTTGGAGCGGAGTTTAGGCTTTAAACTAATTTAACATGGATTAATCATATAATATATTCAACCTTTATAATTACAAGTGCAACTTCATTTCAATTTAATGGAATATTCCAAACGATGTTGGTTTTCCAAGTGTCAGGTTCAAATCTCACCAAAAGTTTGAAGTTTTATAATTTGCGGCATAAATCAATTTATTGCCCCTTATTTCAACATTATCACCAATAAATATGATTAAGATAACTCACTTTTTCTGCCTGTCACCCTTTTTTGAATGCAAAGTGGTCGTTTCAAATTAATGGAATACTGCAAAAATCATTTCACAAATTAATGGAATAGTTTTATTAAAAGTGTTTGTAAACTTACATTGAACACCCAACATGAAAAGAAACAATAATTTTACCTCCCTTGAAACACTTAGCATTTATTAATAGGCTGTTGAACCACCTTTGGCTTCATATAGAGCCTTCACTTTTCTAGGCATTGATTGAATTAGTGACTCACACTGCGCAGGAGAAATCGTGTCCCAGAGTTTCATCAGCATGCTTTGTATGCGTCTTTAGTGCCTGGTCGGCCAGCAACAATATTCTTCTTTACTATTGCCCAAAGTTTTTCAATAGGGTTGAGGTCAGGCGAATCGCCTGACCACTTCAACACAGTCATCTGAGGGCTTTCCAACGATTCCTTGGTTGATCTGGATGCGTGGGCGGGGGCCAAATTCTGTTGGAAGATGTAATCGTCATCAGGAAACAGCTTCTCCTGCTGGAATAAGCAATGTCTCCAAGATTGCTTTATAGAACACGGAATTCATTTTTGAGTTGATCAACACCATTAGCACCATTATACATGCCGAATATTTCACTGGTCGTTTCAGGCAAGATGCATGGGTACTTTCATCCTTTCTGCGCCAAACACGTGGCCTTTGATCACCAAACATCATGGAGAACTTCGATTTATCCGAAAAAAAAACAAAAACACTTTACTCCAGTCATCATAAGTCCAATGCCGTCGCTCTTTCGCTCATTCATATCTCTTCTTTTGTGCAGCAATTAGATGAGGCTTGATTTTTGGCACACGCGAGCGAAATACGAGTTCTCTCAATCTTCTCCAGTACCGGATATTTGAGTCCCATAACTTCCTCAGATCCCCGATATTTTTGAATCTGTTGTTCATTGCCAGATTCTTCAATGTCTGGTTGTCTCGCAGTGTTTTCTTCCATTTTCGGCTACATTTCTTCCGTTAGCTTTGCGCTGGCTTATAGTTTTTTAAATTTTAAACAATTTTTGAAACAGCATTTTGAATAAATCCAATCTAAAACACTATTGGGACCTGGGTATTCCCAGCCAAATGCATTCCAAAAATACGCTCTTTCTCTTTCTCTGAGAGATCACGTTTCTTCGCCATTGAATGAAGCAATGTGTATACGTACTGAAAACGAACAGCAGAATACATGCAACAACGTTTTAGAACTTTTCAAGAGATATGGAAATGGAATATTCAGACTATTCCATTATTATGAAACGGCGCTCGCAGTATTCCATTAATTTGAAACGACCACTTTGCATTTAAAATAGGGGTGACAGGCAGAAAAAAAGAGTTATCTTATTCATATTTCGTTGACGATAACGCTGAAATAAGGGACAATAAATTGATTTATGCCGCAAATTATAAAACTCCAAAGTTTTGGTGAGATTTTAACCTGAAACTTGGTTTGTTTTGTTTCGTATTAACGTCCTTTTCAACTGCCATAGTCATTTCAGGACGGCGTTATAGGGGCCGCAAATTTTGTCTCCCAAGGGTTCTTTAACGTGCAGCCGGCAAACGACTACACGGGACAAACGGCTTTGAAGGAAGTGCGTGATCTCAGGATTTTCCCCCTGGAGAAATCCTCGTCTTCCTCGGCTGGGGTCGAACCCGCGTCCTCGGGCATCAGAAGAGATCACGCAACCACTGAGACACCGAGGCCGATTAACCTGAAACTTGGAAAATCAACATCGTTTGGAATCTTTCCTTCAATTGAAATGAAGTTGTATGTTCATTTTAATTGACTTACTTATTGAAGCATAAAATGTAACTATCAGTGTAAATTCAGATAAATGAGGTAAGGGCAAACTAACAAAACCTTAAACCACTTCCACGCCGCCTAAATTGGGTTGAAGATGTTTATTTCAAACGGAGTAGGCGTTTATCAAGGCGTTTGTCAAGCTTTCCAAGTCAATTGATGTTTGTTTTCTAGTTGTTTGTTGGTGTTTATCGACTTCAAGCGATTCCAATCAAATTCTTTGACAATCAATATGCCTACCAATGACTTGACCCTTGAAAAAGCCATATATTACATTCCAGCAGCAAATTCTGACTTGCCGATATCAACACACGCTTTTTGAAGCGACATGCTTTGTGATTTGTGAATCGATATGGCATATGCAACATGAAGTGGAATTTGTTTTCGTGTGCATGCCACATTTGAATTTTTGTAGTTAACGAGAACGGGGGAAATGGGAATTGACCCATCATAAAATGTTGGTCCGGTGTATTTTTCAAACTTTACCAAGACGCACAAAAGCAAACAGTTTGGTATCGCGTTGTCGGCACTCGGTGTACAGACGGTGTCCATCACTTCACCAAAGGTTCCGTTGCACTATCCTTTTAACGTCCATAAGTTTAGACGGAGCATTACCTTGCAACCTTTTGCCAACTGCAGATAAGAAGGGAGACCGTGTACTTCGTCAGATGATGCCTCCCGAGCAGTGTTGTTATTGTGTTCAACAGTAATGATTGTAACAGGTACACCTAAGTTACGAAGGCATGATTCGTTGTGTTCCGAAATTTCCTTATTGCGAGACATCAATGCAATGGCGTTAGAAAAATAGGCTTTCTCGTTAAGATTGTAACTTACAAATCTAGATTTTAACAGAAGAAAGTCACCTTCACACACACCTCACCAATTGGGAGACGATTGAGTAGTTCACGAAAAGGTGCCTGGTTTTCACCTACTTGACGCATAATTGTTGTTAAATGAAATACATTTTTCAGTTGTTGATAGACCTATTTGCCTTGAACAGAAAAAGTAGACGGATTCGGTTGCTTATGCATAAGTGTATCACCAACAGGAAGCAACTGATTACAGTCGCCCAAAAGCAGCAATGCATATCCGCCAAGAATTTTATGTTGTTTTTCTGGGTTTCCTTGACGAAGTCGGTTGTCTATTTTGCCCAGAAAATTCAGTCCAAGCATTGAGAATTCGTCAACAACAATTAGCTTTACTGACTGCATTGACAATTGAAGTTCGCGTTCATCTTCCCTACATAGCACGGACATGACGGACCTCATCACGGAGCTCAACCAGAACGTTTATTACTCTTCAACGACATCACATATGTCCGGTTTTTTTTTAATACAAACCACCTTCAGATGCCACACTAAGTGTGTGCGAGATGGTGATGACGTTACAATGGTGACTGATAAGGAAGCTCCAATTATCAAACATTTTCAGTTTACTTTTAATTAATCATTTATTGAGTGTAAATACTATTAAAGAAAAAAATAACTTTTATTGAGTGTAAAATTATTTAACAATTGCATATATTGTTCTAAGAATAAATAATAAGATATTTTTGAGTAAGTAATTTCACTATAATTATTTTTGTAACACTTTCCATTTCCTCAATTTTTTTTTTATTATTTGTTTGCTATTTTTTAATTCGAAGATTCAGATGATAAATAAATATTGTTCTATGTTATTTATAAAAAAAAAAATAAAATGTTCTATAATTTTGTGTTTGTTTTTTCGTAATTCTTAAGTTTATTTACAAAAAATGAATAAAATATCTGACAGATACGACGAAAGCACTAATCGTTACTATCGAAGGTCACGGATTGTTAATGCTGCTGGGAAGAAGGAACAAGTAGATTGAGCTGTTTTGCCAGGAAAGAATAACACGGAGATCGCCTTGCGTTTTAAGCACTAGTTTTTCTTCTCCTCTTACTCCGTTTCTCGTCTCTCCCCTTCTCCTTTTCTTGATAGTCGACTCTCCCGCTTCGTTTCTCTCGTGGGGAATCTCGGGAGCTTTTGGCGAAAAAAATATCTCGCTTTGTTACGGCGGGGTTTTATTCGCTGTAACACATGTACTATCAGACTAACGTTCTAATCCCATATTTACCCGTGACATCCCTGGTTTGTACGGTACAGAGATAAACAGGGTATGACTGCACCAAGACAAGGCGTCGAGCCACACCACCTCTTCAACTCTCCTGTTTTTGGAATGCATGCAAGAAGATGCCGAATCCGCTTCATTCCATTCAGTAACATAACCGTCAAGTCCCCGGACACATCGCCTATGGAATTTTGTGGCTTTGTTCTATTTAAATGGGCCCTCGGAGAAAGACGAACGCGAAGAGTGGAGGATCTTTGCATAGCGTGTCAACAGAATTGGTTATGAATTGATCTTGGTTTTCTGCATTCCATCCTTCTGCAGTGGAAACTGCAATGCAACGATGCATGGCTACCAGATTGAACACACACGATGGTGACGAAAGGGGTTTTTCCACCTTTTCTGACCATCTGTAGCTTGTTACCATAGATCCCTGACAACCCTATGTACTTAGGGGCCCCAAAGTTTTACCGCCATGGACCCCTCTCGGCTTAATCTGCCTCCGTACCATTAGCTATGATACACTAAAGATACTAGAAATTATGAAAGATCATAAAAATTCCACTTTTTTGAAATTGGGTATAACTTTGAAAGAATTAATAGACCACTTGACTACAAAAAGTTGACATTTGTTGACCACATTTATTGTTGCAATAAATGTCACTTTTTGTGGTCAAGTGGATGATTTGTCTCCTAGTTCTTCTAACTGTAAGTAACCACAATCCCAGAGGTTTATTTCTAAATATTTAGGATACAACTTTAAATGTGACTGGAAACGCATGCAGCTGAAACAAACCTGCCTACTGAGGTTTGGTCTGGTTTGTTTGGTATTAACGTCCTTTTCAACTGCCATGGTCCTTTCAGGACGGCGTTATAGGGGCCGCAAATTTTGCATCGCAAGGGTTCTTTAACGTGCAGCCGGCAAATGACTACACAGGCCCAACGGCTTTACTTCCCTTCCGAAGGAAGTGCGTGATCTCAGGATTTTCCCCCTGAAAAAATTCTCGTCGTCCTCGGCCGGGGTCGAACCCGCATCCTCGGGCATCAGAGGCGATCACGCAACCACTGAGCCACCTACTGAGATTAGAGAGTCACAGGCGTAAAATAATGCGCATTTAAAGTTGCACTATAGCTACATCTAAAGATACAATATTTAGGGTAAATATAAGTACTCATGTCTTAATTACATCTCTATGAGTTGTAAGGTAAAACAGTGTATTTCTAAAGTTGCGCAACCCACATTTCAGCTGATGTCGCTCATAAATATAAAGATAGATGTTTGAATTTCGCGCTATTGATACATCATATGATGCACGATACAAGGCGTTGCTAGTAGAGAGTCAGTTTACATAGTTTTAAAATGATGCACATCGTATCGGAGCGTATGTTTATTGTGGAGTGTTATTCGAAGAACAATTCTTACAAAAGTATTAGTTCAGCGTTTCGCAAACATTTTGAAACACGAAATAAATCATCGATACTTCATTTAGTTGAGAAATTCTGATTTCACGTGGACTATGACCACCTCGATCCCCTGATTTAGCATCCCCATATCTTTCTATGGTCTTATCTCAAAGAACGTTTATACAATCCAAAAACAATCCAAAGACAATCGACGCCCTAAAGGACAACATCCGCACCGTCACTGCACCCATTCCCACCGATATGCTGCATCGTGTGGCTGCATACACCTGTCGTCGAGTAGAGCTGTGCTTGTCCGAAAATGGTTTTCATTTTCAACCTTTGCTGCAATGCACGATGTTATGCAGATGTTAAAATATTTACAGTGAGAATTTCTTATTTTTGTGCTTCTTGTCTTGGGTTGCTCGACTTTAGAAGCACCTTGTATAAATTATAATGTGCCTTACTGGACTCGTTTGTGATTTATGTGCTGTATCAGAGCTGAGTGACTTACAACTCCGAAAATACTCGCATGTGCCCATCCTACTATACAACAAGGTGGAACAATCCATGCTAAAATGTTGCCTTTCTTCCATCTAAATTGCTATGAGTCAACATAAAAATTGCTTAAAAGAAAACAGCGTGAATTGGTCAATACTTTCGTTGACACGTATTACTCTTGTTCCACTTGAATAATGAATAATGACTGCATAGTAATTACGAATTATAATGGAAGAACAATATATAGAAAACTGAAACAAAATTCTCATTTTTGTCTAAATATTACAAATTAAAATCATCAACTGACAAAACCGACAAAAGCAATGATGCTCATAGCTCTATATGAACCGGCACTTAGGTTAACATTTTGCACTACAGGTCAGCAATCAAAATCAAGGCAGCTATTCATAATTATATACGACATATTTAACGCAATTTGGTTTTAATCATTAATAATTTATTCCTAATACTGGAGTGCAGCAATAAATTCTTTGTCATGGGTTTAAAAAAAAATTGGAACGTTTCCAAATTTTGTTCTATTTACGAGTATGCTAGTTACACATTTCGTGATCTATAATCTTTTGTACAGGGTGATTCAAACGTTGCTGTGCAGTCGCTGGTCGGAGGTGGATCCACTCACAATAGATGCTGGAAATGCCTCCCACCGGCCTCAAGACATCGGTTAGCACGCTGTTGCATGTTGTGAAACACTGCTCAATATGGCTGGTGAGATTTGCTGAACTTCAATGGTGATTTCCTCCTTCAGCGCAGGCAAAGTGTGCGGATTGTTTACATAGACTTTACCTTTCAAGGCACCCCAAGGGAAGAAATCGAGAGTTGTGAGGTCCGGCGAACGAGCAGGCTAGATGTCACGCTAGATGATTCGAGCAGCAAAGATTTTCTGCAGAATGTCCATTGACGTGCGCGCTGTACACGTTTCTATGCGTTACTGCACAGTAAGTTATGAATCACCCTGTACAATAATCCAGTTATTCAATTTTCAGTCTAAGAGCACGTATTAAATAAGACAAGCTTGCAATAATATTGCAAATTATCAAATATAAACTCCATGACGACACAGACTATCCAATATAATGGTTACGTTCATGTATGCTTTATCAATTTTTATCTGTAGTTGTGATCATGGTAAGACAACGAGAAATATCCTAGTTCAAACGTGGCGTTATATTGACGTTCCGTGATTATCACGAATTCAACATTCCACGATCCATAGTGTCCCGTATTTACAGGGAATACCTTCTAGAAAGCATTGCCACCTATTTTGGAAAACGCAGTGGCATGACTATGGCCAACGGCGTCTGGCTAGTATTGCCCATTCTAGCCCCTAAGACACAGTACATGAAGTCACTGTCACATTCAATATAGACGTTATTAACATGTTGATGCGGCGTGCCTTAACATCCATGGGTTAAGGTAGCCGAAGACCCAGCAGAATACTACTGCTAATGCAGCGCACCAGACGCAACGCATCATGTAAAGTGGACTTTGGAAGACTGGAAACGGATTATGTGGCGCAAGCCCCATGAAGCCATGGATCCAAGTTGATCATGAAGCCATGGATCAACAGGGCACTCCGCAGGCTATTGGAAATCTTATACTGGTTTGGGGTGGTTTTGCGTGGCTTGGTTCGATTCCGTTGGTTCTCCTGGACTCATCTATGAACAGTTCCGTTGAGCTGCTTGTTGACCGTTTACATCTCTTCGTGGACTTTGTTAAACTCCACAATGGTGGTGAATTCCAGCAGGCTAATGCTCCATGTCAACGAATGGCGTGGTCAGGGCGCTACCCAGGCATAAACCCTATTGAGCATTTATGAAATTTGATGTAGAGGCCCTAGCGCTTCCTGAATTCATCACCTACCAATCTACGGATATATGGGTAACAATCCAGACGTAGTATGGTTAATGATATTAGTTGAAAATATGGAAGGAAATATTCTGCGACCTAGTTCGATTCCATTGGACTTTATCCGCACTCTGTATGCCAGTATTCCGCATCGGGTGAGCAGTTGTTGTGACATACGTGGGGGCTAAACAAGGTATTGGCGTTAGCAACTAGAGTGTCATATTGTAAGTATAGCAAGGGAAACAAATAAAATTAGTATTTTTTAATGTGACATATTCTAGGACAAATCAATAAGTATCCGCACACAATTTTTAAAATTTATTTCAATAAAGCAAAGACCTTAAAATTATATTTTTCAACATATTCTCCGTGCTTTTCAATATACTTGTTCCAGCGTTTCACAAAAAAAAACAAACTTATCAGGCTGAGCAG
This sequence comes from Rhysida immarginata, assembly GCA_023313115.1. Taxonomy (NCBI): domain Eukaryota; kingdom Metazoa; phylum Arthropoda; class Chilopoda; order Scolopendromorpha; family Scolopendridae; genus Rhysida; species Rhysida immarginata. The sequence goes on along the minus strand of JAHWFO010037919.1, from coordinate 1,968,193 downwards.
CAAACCACTCACCAAGCAACTGCTTACTCCAATTGTCCGACCGTGTTGGAATTCTCGATCCATTCTGAAAATCTGCGATTAATTTTCCGCTCCTGGTATATCTTCATAGCACAAAAAACGGATCACAGCACGCTGTTTATGTTTGTTGCAAACGAGAAGTGGCACAGAGCAAAAAACTAAACTGGGTATGATGCTGAAACTTTCCATAGATGGAGTTAAATGTGCAATCGGTAGGCATGCGCGGTTCGACCAACCATAGAACATCAAAACACGTGTTCGGATACTTAAAGACTTGCCCTCCTATATTTCCTTCCTGTAGACATCTTAAATTTGTACTGTTTTTTCTGAATGTTTTTTGCACAGTTTTTTGCACAGTTTTGACGATGTGTGTATTTCCTGTCCCCGCTAATATTTCGATCATATTAAGAATATGTAGGATATACTTACGGAGTTCTTATATGTGAGAACTCTTTCGTTAACTTGAAATAGCAGCATAATACATAAGGTGATTCAAAAGCTATTGTGCAGCAGTGCATGGAAACGTGACAGAGGGCGGTAGTAGCAAAACGCTGGTGAAAACGGAACAGCGTGTGTTCCTAGTGGAGAATATGCTCCGGAACGCTGGCAAATACACATATGAGGTTCGGCAGCTGTTTCAAGACACGTTCCCTGGTGTGCCTGTGCCTCATTGATAAGTACGAAGCTTAATCGACAAGTTCCGTGCAAGGGAAACTGTGTTGGATGCACCAAGATCGGACTGCTCCGCCACACCGGAGGAGAAAATGCTTGAGATCCAGGACTGAATGTTGCAAAGTCCCAGTAAATCTCTGCGCCGACTCTCACAACAAGCAAACGTGTCCTATAGTACAGTACAATGCATCGTGAAGAAGACGTTGAAATTGTTTCCATACAAAGTGTTAGCGGTGCAGCATTTGCAAGAGCGAGATAACCAACAGCGAATTGCATAAGAACACAGAGGACATCCTCGACATAACATTCGTTACCGTCGAGGATTATTTTCATCTCTCCGGTTACGTTAACAGATAGAACACACGCCTCTGGAGCGCTGACAATCTACATGAGTTCCAAGGGAGGCATCTGCATGACCACAAAATAGGGATCTGGTGTGCCACAAGTCGCTGACGCATCCTCACTCCCATCTTTTTTCTGAAACAATTATTGCACATCGTTACCGCAAACAAATTCTGGAACCGTTTGTGACCGATCTCGATGAGGAAGAGCTCCGGGGTGCCTAATTTCAGCAGGACGGGACAACTGTGCATACAGCGCGCACGTCAATGCCCTTTCTGGAGGACGTCTTTGCTGATCGAATCATCTCGCGTGGCATCTGGGCTGCACGTTCGCCGGAACTCACACGTCTCGATTTCTTCCTTTGGGATGCCTTGAAAGGTAAAGTGTATGCAAACAATCCGCACACTTTGCCTGAGCTGAAGGAAAAAATCACCACTGAATTTCAGCAAATCTCACCAGCCTTATTGAGCAGTGTGTTTCACAACATGCAACTGCGTGCTACCGATATCGCGAGGCCGGTGGCGGCCATTTCCAGCATCTATTGTGAGCCGATGCCATCTTCGATCAGCCACTGAACAGTAACTGTTGAATCACTGTCAAATCTTTGGAAGAGAAGATTTGACAAAAATTGAATTCGATAAAAAAAAGATTCGAAGATTCGAAGATGATTCCGAGGGTCTGGCATGGAGAAAGCAGAAAAGTTCACAAATACAAAGGTCGACTGTAATGGACCCGTGGAGAAAAGAGAACAAGGAAGGAAGAAAGGCTATTGGAGGAATCAGGGCGCAAGTGCGATACAGAATCCTCCAGATGAGAATAAAAAGAGGAGGACGAGAGGCAGAAGTCAGAAAGTGCGTGATTCTCGCCCGATGCCAAGCAAGGAGTCTGATGCCCGCCCAGGAGAGTGATTCGACAAAGTTGAGAAAATAAATCATCGTTCGAGCGAGCAAGCGCACCTTTCCTTCAGCACCTAAGGCTTCGTACTCTGTATAGAAGGCTCGTGTGGAATGGTCCTCCCCCTGGTGATAGCCGGGGGAGGTTTCGTCTTCCCCCTTCAATCGTTAAATTTCAAGGTTTATAACCATGGAAAAAATGGTTTATGTTGGTTGCTGACGGGATTTTTTCCGTCAGCGAATTAATGAAGCAGAATTATGCAGTGACGGGGATTCCTTCGGTGTTAGCATAAGAGGAGCCCGCTTTTCAAGTACTCCAGAGGCTATCGAATACGGAATGGCGATTGCTCTGCAAAAAAGGAGCAATTGCTGATCGCGTCGTTGACGTGGACGAGATTAAAGTGGGCAATACCAACGTCCACTTTTATCATGCAGATCATGGGCACCTGAATATCACAGTAAAGGGTGTGTCTCCTTTACTCTCGACTGCATATGTGCGTGGCATCTTTCGACCTGAACATCCGGATACACATCCAGACAAGAGATTTAGTTTTTGACATGTGTTTACAGAGGGACATTCCTGGCTCCCTTGTAATTTACGGGGACAAAGTGTCTGTGTCTTACAAGGGTCAGAGGCAATGCTGCTGGTATTGCAAAAAGCCATCACACGTCAGGAGGGACTGTCCCCTCCTGAAGAAGTGCGACTACTGCTCCAAGAGCGTCGGCAAATACCACCGTTGCTTAGCGAAACCTTGGAGCACACAAGCAGCACCTTCCCCTTCGCCCCAGCAGTCACCAAAGATGGCACCGCAGGTGCATGAAGAGTCAAGAACTCTTTGTGCTCCGTCATCTCCATCCCGTATAGTTTGGGGTGGTTCTGCATCGGCTCCTCCACTTCCTCCGACGAGCCACGTGCGATGCTACCCCCTCCTCCACCTCCTCCAATTGTCGAAGACCGCCTGTTATCTCTTCAACCTACGACAGACATCGACATGCATGATGAACGCAGCTCGACGGAGGAAGTGTCCCCGGCCCTACCGAACTGTGATGACACTTTGGAGAAGAGGGAATTTCTTTTCCTCTCTCCTCCATCCTTTCTGTCGTCTCAGCATGCGGGGCTAGTGGAACCATTATCTGTTCATGGAGGAGTGTCAACTTCGGCTCCAGGATCTAATATGTCCACGTCGTCGACGGCGCAGAGTGGGTTACCGGTAACCAAAAGCCCACGAAAAAAGAAGCCTCGCAGAAGCAGTAAAAGGGACGAGACAAGGTCCTCTCTGGAAGGGACAGCAGCTCGAGTCAGCGACATGAATTGTCACACCGGGCATGTTCACCCATCCGTAGGTCTTCGAAGACTCACTCTACAGCCTCGAGAATTTCGTAACCTTTGGATACGGGTCAACGTTAGTTACCCAACTCCTCAGCATGAAAATTATTTCAATGAATGTTCGTTCCTTTGGTTCGTTTTTCAAGCAGTCGATGATTTCAACGTTTATTGCCCTGTATAGGCCAGACATTCTGATATTACAGAAGGTCAAGTTGGTCCCCTCGCAACAATATTATAAACTTGCCGGTCTGCGTACAGCTTTACCTGATGGACAATTTTTATTAACTCTTTTTCTCCGGTGAGTCGAGGAGTCGTTACCATGATACTTGACCCGTCGATACAGGTGGAAGAGTGTATGTATGACTGTGATTTCAGGGTATTTCGTTGAATATTATATCATCTACAGTGAACTTCCGGCTGCTTAATATATACGCTCCGTGCGTTCCAGCAGAGAAAAAAGAATTTTTCAGCGACATTGAGTGTTTTTTGTGCACCTCGTTGCCTGTAGTGGTGGCCGGGGACTATAATTGTAATTCGGACGATAACAACATATTTTCATCCGGACATGTGTTTCATCTTTGTGAGCAAAATGCACTATTCGACCTTTGGACTAAATCTCCACAAAGGATCTCAGCCGGGTATACTTTCCATCAAGGACCCACAGTATCACCACGTCTCGATTTGTTTCTGGTGGATAGTGCATTTGCTGACTCACCTACAACTATGTTAGTGATCCCGTGCGCCTTTTCTGACCATAGTGCCATCTTATGGTCATGGAATCCCCCGGTGTCGTTTCCCACTACAAGACAGTCTCCACACAAGAACTGGTTTATAGTATTTCTCTGCTGGATAATAACGAATACAAAGGAATGTTCCTTCAGTTTATGGAAAAGCATCTCCGCCTTTAACCCCCAACGCTCGCTTCAAGGCTTATCCTCAAAGACAAGATTCGGAGACTCTTTAAAAAGATCGGCATTGATGCTGCTAGGCGTAAACGTCGCTATCTCCGTTACAAAACATTTTAGTGCTCCTCCGGACTCTACTTCGTCTGAAGAACTGTATGCAGAGGTTTGCCAGATAAAGAGCAAAATTAATGCTCTTATGATGTGAAAAGCTGCCGGTTGTGGAAAGTGGGAAAGTGAGAGCTGATTCTGACATCCTTTCGGCCTTCTTTTCTCACTTTTTAACCTTTTTTAGCAATCTGGTCGATCCATCGGCAGCCACGGAGCAGTGGGTAGATGCTTTAAAGCCCTTTGCTGAGGAGGTGGACAGCTTTATATCTCGTCCCTTCACCGAAGACGACGTCCTAAAGTTTCTGTCGGCCGGGAATCGTCATTCATCTAGCCCAGGTATGGATGGCATCCCTTACGCGTTCTACATAGCTACATGGAAACTTTTGGGGCCTTTCCTGGTACGGGTCTTCAATTCCATCCTGAAGGACTCCTCCTCCATAGTATCGAATTTTCCCCTCTGGAAGATTGTGCTGCTTCCCAAAGACCCGGATCCTGTACTCGTAATCCAGTGGAGGCCTTTAACGCTGCTTAATACAGAATATAAGATCTTCACTGGGGTGTTTCAACATCGTCTCAAGCATTATACTGATGAGTTGTGATCCGGGTCAGTCTTGTTCGATTCCATCACGCAGGATGACGGATAATTTGCTGGCCATCAAATGCGTTATGGAAGAGGCTCGTTCCCGTCAACAAACTCTACCCATACACAGTTTGGATCAGGAAAAGGCCTTTGATAAGGTAAATCACCAATTTTTATTCAAGGTGTGTCGCCACTTCGTCTTCGGTCGTTTGCTGCTATCATCTCAGCACTGTATTCTTCGGCTATATCATGTGTGGCGATTAATAAGTTCATTTCTGTCACCTTCCATTGTCTAAAGGCGTTAGGCAGGGGTGTCTATTATCACCTCTCCTATACGTCTTTTATTTGGAACCATTGCTGCAGCATCTTAATCGCCACTTGGGCAACAGAGGGTATGAACTTTCTGTTGCATCAATCAACATTAAGACGTTAGCCTACGCGGACGACATCGTCTTATTTGCATCGGATGTATACTCTCTAGATGCCTATAAAGTGTCCTTCGATTGTTTCAGCAAGTCAACAGGGAGTACCATCAACCTTACTAAGTCGAAGGGTATTGCTATTGGGAAGTGGACAAAAGACTTGCTGAATGCCTTCCCAATATCATGGTGTTGCCAGATTGTGGTCTGGGATATATGTTTTCATTCCTCCCGTCTATGGACTCTTGTCACTGGCAACAGGTTATAGAGAAATGTTTAAACCGCCTTGACAAAAATCTTCGATTTACCACCTCCATGTTTGCCAAGGTGCGGTTTATTAAGACCCACGTTTTACCTATTTTGTCATCTAAATGCTTATTCACTCTGCCGTCGTACAAAGGCTTACAAAAAATCCGTAAGGCTTTAGTGGACCGTGTGTCGGGATTAACAGACAGGCGTCATCCAATAAAGGCGGATATCCTCTTTATCCCCTATGAAAGAGGGGGTTTAGATCTACCTGAAGTTAAGAGATACCTTACTGCGGCCAGAATGGCTGCCTTGATTCGTGTTTTTTTATCTACCATCTCCTGTCTGGGCGGCGTTTGTATTCTTACACCTGAACTTCTTCTTCAGAATGAATAAGCTACCTGTGCCATCTTCGTTGTCAGTGATTGTTTGTCTTCATTTCCCGGACTTTTATAGACAATTTTTGCGCCTCTCCTGTTTTTTTCTGCAGTCACATTAGGGTGTGGTCCCAGATGCCATCCGTCTTCATCCTTGTCCCTGGTCACCCTTGGGCAGCGATTCTTAAGACGATCAAAGATCTCGCATTTGAGAGAACCGCCTTTAACCATCAACGGCGGTTGCTGCATCATGGGTACTACTCTCTCCAACGCCTTCATCGATGGGGAGTGGTTAAATCTGCAGGTTGCCAAGTCTGTGGGATTCCAGAAACGATTGAGCAGGGTCTTTTCGAGTGCTTGTTCGCCCAATCTATTTGGGGCCGTCTGAAGCGTCATTTTGGTTTGACGAGCATGTCATACCAGTTCGTGCGGTTCCTAATGGATGATTCCACCAGCGAACCGCTGAAAAAGGACCTAGCAGTTTCCATTGCCTTTCTCGTTAAAGAGATATGGCTAGCTCGAATTGAAAGAGCAAAAGGTGGTGCTCCATCTATTGCAGGGATATGGAAGAAAGGTGCATTCATTCCTGCTCCTGGAATGGTTTCGGCCGGGTCCTCTTACTTTTAAGAAGCGCTATACGTCTTCCAAGCGCTTATATGTCGTCATTAGTAGATTGCAAGGTGACTACGTCTTTCACTTCATGTTTCCTTCAGCCTACTGATGGCCCACAGATGGGCGAACGGGCCTCGTTTCGAGACGTTTAAATAGATTACGCAGTTCTATAGGGCTGCTGGACTACTTATAGCATGTGCGTCTGATACCCTGAATTAAGACCTTTTAAGGGTATTCGCTGGGGCAATTAACATCCTTGCTCCAGCTCCAACTGCGTCTGATGCCCGCCCAGATGATGACCAGACGACAGCAAATGGATCCAGCCTTGGTTACCAGAGGATAAGTTATAGGAGAAGCCCAAGTAAGGCCATATTACCCATCGTTCTGTTCAAGAAGTAAACGAGCAAGGACCTAGAAATAGATGTTCGGGCCTACCTCTAAGCAAATCAAGATCCTGTCGATCAAATCGAGCGGAGCAAATTCATCGGATTCCAATACCCAGCAATAGCGGTCGCCGTGAGACCTCACCTCGTCAATCTTCGAGCCGTAAGGGACATCGCCGCTACCCAGGCGAACGAGCAACCCGAACATGCATCGAAGCAAGAGGAAGAGTCACGGGACCCCGAAGTGGTCATAATTCAAGTGAGCACGTTTATTCGCAAATGGTTAATAACTGTTTCGATATTAATGAGCATGCAATAGGACTTAACCCTTTGAGCGAGTGCCCGCCGGAAAAGCCCAGCGAAACCGTTCCGCAACGAGGGAGCGACGCCAATTCACTTACGAAGCCAGACGAATGCAACGAGGACCCTGAGCCCCATTCATCTGGAGTACACGCAACCGGATTGAGGATAGCCACGGAGGACCCATCCTCGAAGGACGAATCAGAGAGCACGTTACCTAGTAAAGCGGCAGCGAGCTACACACCCCATCCCGAATCGAGATCACTGACTATTTCCCGTGGGAGGTCGAGAGCGTTGAAGTCATGTACCCCCTGACAGCCATAGTCGGTATTCTCGCGGGGCGCCGTGCTGAACGTCCGCGCTTGGACACGGTAGTAACCTCCAACGGTACTCATTCTAGTTCTTAAGAAGTTGACTAGTTTAAGTGAAGATTCCTAATTGTCTGTGTGACATTAAAATTAATAAATATATGTTAATCCATAGTTCTATTTGCTACATCTCACCTGCCCCGGTTGACAAACCTGAATAGGTCGCTGCCTTCAGAGTCAGCGGTGTCAAACTTCAAGACTCACTCACTCCCTTAACTGGACCACTTGCCCCACTGGAGACGACTTCGGTTACTGCAAGCAACTTCGTAGCTCGTCTATGAGATAACATGAAGACGTATCGAGAAAGCAGCGTCTCGGGCCTCGCAGGGCTCCCAATGTATTAGCAGCGATAAAGAGCAGAGGCTAGCCAGGAGCGGCTAGTTGATAAATAACAGTCGGATGCACTCGATACGGCTAGTTGATAATGGCAGCATGGCACACGAAAAAAACCCAGTGAATTGTCGCGAAACCTGTAACCGGCCGGGGGGAAACCAACTGCCCCCTGTAACCAAATAGTTTGGGGTATATATCAGTTCGTTAGAGGGGGGGTCTGGGGGTCTTTAAAAAAGAATTCACTCCGAGCAAAAAAAAAATAAAAAAATACAAAATAAATTCACTCGACTAGTAGCTCCTGGCCCGCATCTACTGTTTGTCGTCGAAGTTAGAGTCCAACGCATTGGGAGCCCTGCGGGCCCCGAGACGCTGCCTATGGAGAAGACACTCAATTATACTTTGAATCATTATCTGAACTGGACTGACAGAATAACTTTCACTACTTTTCATTAGTAATCAGTTTAATCAGTCATGAAATGATGATGGAATTTCGAGTCGAAATTATTAAAAAATTTTATTTATTCTCATCTCCATTTTCCTTTGTTCGTTAATCATAAAAATATAGGACAATCACCCTGTATTTCTAGAAAAATACTTATATCTGGGCTGCACATCCTAACAACGAAAATACTTCTTCCATAATCCAGATCACGAGGACCTCTGCGCTTCAGATTGGTTAATAGAAACCCTAATTTCTCTTAGTAAAGAATCATGTTCTGTTTGATTATACAGAGTGTCATAAAAAGAACTGACCTTTTTTTTTAAAAATGGAATAGCAGGCAAGCAGTGAAAATTATTAAAATTATTCATGCAGGAGATTATTGTGTGAGATCAGGAATTTGTTTCGTTACGTTTCCTTGTGTTTTACGGACCGATCTTTTCAGACGACGCCTAATGATATTCTTAAGGTGCAGCACATAAAACGCGACGGATGGGACGGACGCTTCATGTCCAAAAAATATCCTCTATTCCTCTATTCGCTATGTTATTGGCCATACAAACGCTACGGACGTTTTATTTGCGCAAATATTTTCTGGACGTCCAGAACGTCCGTCGTGGACAGGCATGCGGAGTAGACAATCAGTGGTGATATGTTCATAGCCTGTAGCTTAATTTTTTGCTTGCGGTGATTTCAATCATGTGAATATGCTACGATTATAGCGTTTCTAGATCAAATAACGTTTCTAGAGCTTTAACGGCCTCCAGGTTTGAAGCCATCATGGCCGGCAACGGGACGTCCAAAGATGCCCGTCAACTCATCCACAACACTACCGGTTCATTTTCTAACGAGGGTCATTTTCTAAATAATGCACACAATTTTTTGTTCACTGAAATGTTTATTTTTTACAGTATCTCTTTATAATCTTTCAGTATAGTCTCCCTGCTTCTCAGTGACCGATCCCCAACGACTGGGAAAGTTTATTATTTCATTCAAGATACCGTCTCTGTTCATCTGTCGATTGGCTCGGGTAACGGTGGCAGAAATCACTTCTTGAGACGGAAATCGACATCCACGTATAGGTTTTTCAACTTTGGGAATTTGTCGAAATCTGGTGGACTCAAGTCCGAATTGTAGGGAGCATGAGGTAATTGTCACGGAATTCCGATGTCAACAGGTATTCCGATGACGTCGTCGGTCGCTTTCGCTCTCGTGTTTTCTACCATTCGGGTAGGAAGGCGAGGCGACGTCAGCTCCATCAACACCGGGCGCGAACTCGATGCGGGATTCGAATTTGCCGGAGGAGAAGAGGGACAGAGAGACGAACCGACCGAGTAAGAAGGAGGAGTGATCGAAAGAACTCAGCGCGGAGATTCCGGTCACCGTGTAAAGTTCTCTATGCTATAGATAAGGTAGACGGGTCAGGTAGTGCAGAGCCGACCGAGGCGGCGAGCGAGCTATGCAGAGAAGCGAGAGCAGCAGAGGTTTCGCCGACGTGGCAAACGACTCGTGTAAGCTGTCTCGTGCTTCCAGCCGTCTGAGTGTAATCCTCCCCATCCAGTCCGTCGAACGATACAGGAATGGACGTCGACGCTCGTAATTGCATATTTTTCTGTGGGCGTCAATGCCAAGTTAGTGAGACAATCTTTTTTAGAGCTTACTTATCGTGAGCTGCATTCTCAAATTGTGATACGGGGGTTGTGGCCGTACGGAATGGCGGCATATTTGTTCCAGGAGCTAGGCTTTACGTTAGCTCAACGCTCGTTGTGTTAACTCCATTTTTGTGCCTTATTTGTTCCAGACCTGCTTGCCCCACGTAGCCGTGTGTACTAAATTTTAAGCCTAAATTGTGGTGTTGTGTAATCGCTAGTATGTTGCCATACCTATTTGCCTATTTGTATTTAGAATTCAGGCGTTTCTGCCGACTTAGCTGAAGTAAAGATTTTACCTGACTAGAACTGTATTACAAAACGTGACAACTAGTCATGTGTATTTTCCTCTTCAGAGTTATTTGAAGAGTTGCTATTTATGATGCCCGTGTATGTCGGTTAATTTAATACAAAGACTTTATTTTAAAGACTCTGAGAACTTTCATTTATCGGGCTGTTGTGCAATTATGTTGTTGTGAATTTCATTTAGCTTTATTTATTTTTATTTATTTATTTATTTATTTATTTAATCTATGGAAAAGTACATTCATCCATCCTGGGCCAGTATGGCCAGGAGCCGACAAGGTAGGTCCCAGGATGGGGATAAAGAGATAGTGTACAACAATAGGTGATTATAATTTTATATGAGAGGACAGGTCTTGTGTGATAGGAAATTAGTTAATTATTGTTGAGAGTGGAGAAATGATTCTTTATGCGAGATTTAAAAGTTGTGAAATTCGTTAGGATGCGGAGGCTTAAGGGTATGGAGGACCAAAGTTTTCTGCCTGAAATGGAAACACATTTAAGTTGATAGTTGTGCTTTATGAATGGCTTTTGGACAGAGTCAGCTTGGCGGGTGTTGTAGGGAGGGGCATTGTTTGTTATAAACGGTGAATGCGGAAGGGAGGTTACAATATTATTGTTTAGCGATTTAAAAATGAAAATTGCTAGGTTTGTGCTTATATATATTTTGAAAGTTATTCTGTGATAATAACACTATTGAATTGCGCATATAGGTGTATGCTGATTGTGATACACTTGAAGTGTAGTTGTATAGCTATCCGCTAATTATACTTCGAAGAAATTGTTTGTAAAAGCATGTAATTAGCCTTATAGTACGTATTTTGCGCTTTTGAGTCTAGTAGACCAAATTCTATTAAAATAAGCCTTTAGCTATAAGTTTATTAGCTAGAAATCTTTGCTTAGTTTAATTATCTTTTTGTTTTTTTATTGTTGCAATAAACTTTATCAAATTTATACCGATCACTGTCAACGTTATATCCTAGTCTTCCACTGTGCTACACTTGCTCATCATTCTTCTTATACTCGTGACAGTAATACTTTTCAACCATATTCGCACAGCTTTTCAGTTACGACATTCCCGATGTACGGACGAGCATTGTCATAGAGGATGAGTGGCCAGGTTTTGTGCATTTTTTCTGTGACATTTGTTACTTATGGAATTCATGATAAATTCCTTGGCGATCATAAGCAAAGATCATGATTTATTTCACCTTTGATTGAGCTCGTCGAAAGTTTTTTGGTCGTAGGGAAGCTGTACTTCTTCACCCGTTGGACTACCGTTTCAACTCCGGCTCAAAATCTCTAACTCATGTTTCATCAATAGCAACAATTTGTTACAGGAGTGCTTGACCTTCAACATCGAATCGTTGCTTCAGTAAAAATGTAATGTACAGGCGTTTCTGCTTCTGTTCAGCAGTCAGACAGTGATGGACCCATCGCGCAGAATTTTTTTTCTTGTTTAAATCATTTGTCAGAATTCGGAATACTGACGTTGGTGGAATCCCTGTGATGCAGAAAAATCCTCACATGTCGCATGACGATCTTCAAGAGTATCTGCCGCAAGTTTCAAACTTCGTTCATCTGTTAATGTTTTGGCCTTCCTGTTCTTGTATCATCGTTTCTGCTCACACGAGCATCACGAAAACGAGTAGTTAAACGTGAAACTGCACTACGGTTCACAGTTAACTCACCACAAACTTAACTTAAAGCACTGTGGATTTCTGTTGGTTTTTGCCACGTAAACTTTCGATCTTTATGTACGAACTTTGATCTTCAACAATCAAAATACGCGAGACCTGTGCAGGCTTCATTTCTAGCCCCGCAATATTGAAAAACAGAGTAGGCTACCTTATGGATGAAACGAAACATAGGCTTCCTCCTCAAGTTTCCATCGGTATGTGACATGATTTAAATGTTGTTGCATCAACCACGTACCAATGCTACCACGGTGTGCATTACTTTTGAATCAACCTTTTACAAATGTTTTATTGAATTCGGATGAGATGGCGGGCGTCGTTAGACTTCGGCGCTCGGCCATGACGGTATCAAACGTGCAGGCCGTCAAGAATGTCATTACGCGCAGCCCGAAAAGATCGGTCAGCAAAACACAAGAAAACGCATCAAAACAAATTCCTGGCCCCACACAATAATCTCCTGCAAGAATAACTTTCATAATTGTCGCCAATTTCTAAATATTCCTTCTTAAAACCGTCAGTTCTTTTCAAGACACCTTGTATATGAATAAGTAAAATTATTTTCTCACGATAAAACAATAAAAACCTTTCCGTTCCATTGGCGAGAAAGGGACAGTGGATGAAAAAGGCCTTTGTCGAAATATATATTTTCGCTACCTGTCCGCTAATAACGGTGTTCTTATCGAAGAATAAAGAACGAAGCCTCCAAAATCATATTAGACTGTAAGCCGCGCATCCGCCATCTCCTTTGGAGAAAGTTTCGATTGGTGAAGCCAAACTTTTGACAACATTGTCAGGTCCCATCTGTAAGTTACAAGAGCGTGTTATTAATTCCATTCACTGTTTCCTCCTTTAAAATGTCATTTGGACAGACGAAGAGGAGAGTGAAAGTAAGGGAGGGGGAAGAGAAAAGGGTAGAGGAGTAGGAAGGAGATGAGACGAAAGCTGTCTAGACTAACCCAATCGATTAGTTCCCTCTTCCTAATAAACAGTTCCATTTCATTTCCTTGCTTTGTATAGGCGTTTAAATGATTCTATGGTAGTACACATTTAAAAAATTGATAGAAAAAATATGTTTTCTGTCTTTCAGAAACGATTCGTGATATGTGACATCATTGGAAAAAAAATCATTTTTGTTCCAATATTTATTAAGAGCGTTTTCTCGAACGTCGCAAAGAGCAAATTTGCCCCGATGTGTCAGCAGGTATAGGAAAGATTTGAGATTTCCGTTAAGAGGGTAAAATTATAAGTAAATAAACGAGAGAAAACCCAATTTCAATTGTGATACTTACTATAAAAAATAAATTAATTAATGGAGAAATGAAGTGAGAAATAATAAATGCAATTATATACGCCTTGCTAAAGCGCTAGCGAACTTCAGCTAATAACATCTAGAACTCGGCAAAATTATCTAAACTTGCTATTTTAAGTTGAATGGTTACTCAATTCTGGTTCTTCCTGAGTCCAGAACTTAGCAGATCAAACATGTGTTTTAATAAACGTTTTCATGAATAATGATGGTTGAGGCAGTTAACAATGAACGATTTTGATCTTCTTGCACGATTCCTCGAGACTACACCATGTGCGACGATTGCTCGCACCTTAAAGGGCTTTGCATAGGCATTGTAAAATATTAGCTAACAGTGGCCTAACACGTGGCAAAACTGAACACATCATGGGATAGATACATATGCGCTTTTTCCGACAAGGTTTCAGTTTTTCCCTAATAATTGGGAAGTGCAAAGAACAGAGGTCGTTGTGAAAAACGAACTAGAAGCAGAACCTTGTGCACCCGTAACGCAGCCTAATGTGAGAAGACTTCCAGCTATGAAGTCCTTAGAAAATCTACCTACACAGCGCCACATGGCCAAGAAACTGAAAATGTCTCGAACGCATCATTCGAGAAAAACGGAAAATGCAGTGTCGGCATGAGCCTCTTTTAGCCATCGTCTGACAGAGCGACACATACGCGAGTACTTCAACAACGCCGGAAAACTTTATCCACATGGATAAGGCGTCGAGCTACATCTCATGTTCTTCACTGGCCTTTTATGGAGATAAGACATAGAAACCGGAATCGAGATGATCCATTTTTTATCCATCATGGTTAAGTCCCCAGACGCCTCAACGTTAAACGCCTGGGGCTTTGGATTCCTTATGAGATAGCTTAGAAACCGTCGACCTACAACACTGAAAAGCCTACACTATGCAAAGACTTGTGGAGAAATTCGTCTTTGCAATGCTTCGCAGAGGTTTATTATAATGGAAGCTGCGATGTCGGGCCATTGTATATAACAGGGGACATCACATGGAATACAACAGATGGTGGAGGAACGATATCTCGAGGAGAAGCTGAAGATCAACTACTTTAACTGCCTCAGCCATCTCTATTGTCTACATTTCCATTTATTATAAATCCCATATAAAAAGGGGATCTTTCTTTGAAGTTTCAATGATGCATATTGATTTAATTGATCCCATGTATCTTCCTTCCACATCTGTGATACATGGTAGGAAGATTGGAAATTATGCAACAGGACAGTTTAAAGAGTCATATTTAAAAAACAACATTTAAATCACTTTTTTAAGAAAATGCTTCTCTTTACCTCTTCTAGCCAACAATAGAGAAATTGGTTATTTTAAGCGATAAAAAATTAACCTTATCTATACTCGGGCGATTGTAGGAAGACACACCCACTCACTGATTGACAAGCGTAATCACATGCCCAACGCGCCCAATCATCTTTAACCGTAACATCTCTTTCTCAGCCTTTGTTCTATTTCTTAAAAGCTGCCATGTCTCAAAGAAAGGTTTGCAGAGCACAGCGAGAATAATAATTGTTAATGTACACAGGTATTTCGAAGAAGAACGAATTAAGGATATTCAATAGCTCTCAGTTAAATAAGAAATGAATTTTTGGAGAATTTCGTACAGGATAAACGGTGACCTTGGAATGAGATTAAGACTGAGTCTCTCAGTTTCCATAGCAATGGAAATGATTGGCATGTGTCTTCCTATAATCGCCCGAGTATATTTTGTAGTACGTTTGTAAATGAAATGAAATTTTCCTGGGGATATGGTCGTTTTTGTAAAGTAAATAATCGTAAATCGTAAATCTCATACTTAGCAAAGACAATATTAACAGCCTGAGAAGCTGTGGCGTTCGATGTGAATCTTCTCCAAGACCTCCGTTGATTAGCGAAGAGCAATTGCCATTGAAAGATTGTTAGAAGTGTGAAAAACATCACCTGATGGTCACCATTAAGACACCATAATAAATAAATAAATAAATAAATAAATAAATAAATAAATAAATCATAAAAGGTGACCAATGAGTAATCGTGAAACTTTTCAGTAAATAATTTACTTGAGACAATTTATTATGGCCACTAGCTAGTAATCAGAATGACCGCCTGTAGACGCACCGTCAACCTTTATTGGCCTACCACTCTCTAAGAGTGAAGGCCTTTGTTTTCGTTTCAGAAACTCAAAATTTTTTTTTTTGCTGAAATCGACTTAAAAACTCATGATTCGTAAAGATATGTGGAAATTTTGAATAAAAAAATTTCCGTCTGTACGGATGTATGTACGTATGTGATCAATTTTGTGCAACTAACTCCTCTGAAACGGCAAATAGCCGAACCAAATAAAAATTATACATACTTAGAGGGTTCTTTAAATTGTGCCTTAGCGTATATTTTATGTCAATTGGGTAAGCCTTTTTCGAGATATTAATTATTTTCTAAAAATTAATAAATCGCTGTAGCGTTCAAACGAGCAAACCAAACTCAATAATTTCCACATGTACGTACTCCTCTCATTAAGGCGAATTCTTTTTGTAAATGACTTGTTTGGCTGTGATGAGCCGTTTTGGAGTTATTTACTATCCCCTCCCCCAAGACCCCCCCTCCGTCAATTTTTTTATTTTTTTTAATTTTTTTAAATTTTTTTATAGAAATTCAGACAGTGTGGTTCTTAAACTATACATTTTTTTGGAAATGGGCTAAGCCTTTTTAGAGAAATTAATTTTTTTTTAAAAAAAAAATGAAGAAATGGCAGAAACATTCATTTCAAAGCTCTAAACAAAATATAGACGGCATGAAGGGCTTCCTCTTAATCTAAAATACAATTTTCTTTTTGACGTAGAATACGACTTATGTTTCGATACTGGGATGCCACGCTTAAATCGTGAATGTCACGAAAAGTGTTAATGACGAAAACCTTAATAACGTCAAAACTATTAATGATAGAAAAATGAATGATATTGCATTCGATAGTATATAAAACAAAGCATGCTTTAGATTTTGACCGACTTCATGGTGACGATATCGGCTGATGCAATCGAAGTACAAAGCTGAGTCAGAAAATCTGCTGTCGTCGGAAATTAATTTAGTCTAGCTCCGGCTTCCTTTGTGATAGCACGACATTTTAGGTGTCATTCGTTTTATTGTTTTGCGCTTTATAAAATAGCTTAAAAATTAAACCTCATTATTTAATATTATCTAAGACATCAGCCTTCGAATTGTGGAAATTTTGCAAAAATTACAGAATTTCCAAGTTTACGCATAATAAACGCCAGAAAAATTATAGAAAACGTCACAGGTAAACAGATTTAGAGATGGGGAATCCATGAAGACCCAGATGTCCGATTTTGAATGTCTACGGGCTCAGCAGGAACGACTGATAATTGAGTCGTGGCGCCGCCAAAGTGAACTATAGCCCGATACGAATGCGCCAATAACTTCCACTGCTCAGTTCGACGCAAATAACATATCTGATGATATAAACGTTTCTACACCGAGTGATAAAATCCAACCCATGGTGGTATATAATGAGCCATAACCGTCAACATTAGCAGCATGTTCATCAAATGCGATTTATGTACCGAGCGATATACAGGGTGAGGCATTTATTTTATCTTGAGACAACTGAATATCTCGGAAACTAAGCATTGTACGAAAAAATGTCCAAAATCAAAAGTCAATTATTTCGCAGGGGAAATTCATTAGTTAAAAAATTACCCCCCCCCCCCCGCTCTTGTGAGGGGGGCTTGGGGAGGGCGTAACTTTTAAATCTTAAATAGGACCCCTATTTTTAATGGTATAATCAGATTGTACACAATATTTGAGAAATGTTTTATTATTAGTGTTTTTTCAATTGATCCAACCGTTTAGGAGATAGAGGCCCTGAAAATTTGGAACTTTTAAAGTTTTGAACCCAATTTTATCGATGAAGACAAAGAGATAGAGAGTGGGTCTTACAGACATTCCTATTCTACTTTTTAATGGTCTTTAACAATCCGAAGTCAGAATTTCAAAAATTCACATTTTTTAGTGCACAAGTAAACTTTTGGGGGCCATTACTGTTGTCATTTCTAACATACTTCTCTTATCATTGACCAGTGATTTGCGAGTTGGGAATGCCATATAGGTTTGGTTAACAATTTATGATGAATTGCAAGTATATTTTTTGTGTGAGCATTTTATATCAGAAATTTTTTTTTTTTAATTGTGTTGCACAAAGTTTTTTCTTATTCGCCATGTGGCCTCAGTACGAATTCTACGATTTAACTAGCGGCCGTGTCCAAACACAGCCCCGTAATTTTTTTTGATTCCGTATCATCATCTCGTGGTAGGCCTGTGCGAATGTACCATTCCGCCATACCAATTTATTTTTGTTTAAATTGATGAAAAATTTCTGTATTTTGCCTTTTCTTTAAATCCAAACACACCACACTTTCACTGCCTCTGTCTCCAAAACGGTTGGATCAATTTAAAAAAACACCAAGAATAAAACACACATTTCTCAAAAGTTGTGTACAATCTAAAAATACCATTAAAAATATGGATTTCCATTGCACATTTCAAAGTCTCATATTCGAAAATGGCGTCAGTTTTTGGAAATGGAATATACATAAAAAAACCCTCACATTAAAGTACAAAAATTATTCTATTCAAAATACTCTTTTAGATTTGTATTTTAGAAGTTGGCTATTGGTTCACTTTAGATGAGACACCCTGGATGTACTGATAACATAGGTCAACAAAAATATTTTTTTAAAAATATTTTTAACGTTAAAAGCTGATTCTTATGCTTTTTTTGTGCTGAATTCGTATCTGACCTCCGTTTTTTCTAGTACCCACAGATTTATTTTTTTCAATGAAAAATTTAAAATTATTCACAGTTTGAGGCCTGATAAATTTCATTGTGGCCCAAAAATATGGATACTTTAACATTGCAACAGTTTCTCTTCACACCCATTACTTTAACATTGAAGTCTATGTGCATAACTTGGAAACGTGACGTGATAGAAAAGATCTAATAGAAGATTCGGATTAAGCACACAAAAAATACACAAGAATAAGGCAAATTCATTCAAAGAGTTTTTTCATCGTTGGCCTGTGTAATTTTTATTATCAGACGACGTTGGCCAACCTGCTCTTCTGACTCCATACCCCTCGTGAAATCCTTTGTCTGCTAGAACTGCCTTGGTTGACGACGTCTTGGCATTCTTCTCAACCTAACGTTTCCTCAGCAATCAAAAGTAAAATTGGAAGACGATTCCTGTTCAAGACAGAGTAGCAGAAGTATTGGCAGTTGTGCAAATTCCTTCCCTTATATCGCATTCAAAATGTGCGAGAAAGCTTCGCAATTCGCATCATTTACAAAACTATGTGAGCTGAGTCAAATTTGAAATTTTCATATTTCTCTGCCCATTCGTTCATAGCGTTGCATTTTCAATGTCACATAGTGTATTAGGAGTCTTTACGTGGGGAGCGAGAACCTAGATTGACGATGGCTTAGATGGTTTGATCATGTGATAACCCGGATTCCATTTAAAAACAAAAGTGCTATTTTGTGTTGTGAATTTTTTAAATATTTATGAATTATACGGTTATTTCTTGGACTTCACCGTTCCACCATGCAGTCCTTTTTTTTGTCACCGCCCTGCGCCACACTCAGCCGCTTACGACCACAGCACAATGCAGCCGAAGTAATCACAGCAGTTTTAAACAACTGCCACTCCTCTTCAACAGTACCACGATCACTGGGTAGTTCTTTGAAACTTGAAGATATGCTATCTGCAAAGGTCTTCCTCACAGCTCTATCCTCCAATGCCTCCCATTTGATGCGCCAAGTTTGTCTGAACCTAGTACTTCGTTTGGTTGGCATGGATTCAGAGAACCGCAAAGTGCAGACAACAAGGTGGTGATCAGTTGATAGTTCTGTCCCTCTTCTCACACGAGTATCCAACACTGATCGGAATAGGTCGCCTGAAACGGAAGTCCAAGAAGCTGCCAAGGCAAAGAAGGAAGCCTATTTGCTATGGCTTGCAAATAAGTCAACTTCGAGTAGAGTGCGGTACACAGAGGCGCGAAAAGCAGCAGCAAAGACAGTATCAACAGCTAAAGCCAAGGCCTGGGAGAAGTTCGGGGAGAAATTGGAGGCAGACTATGGTTCGGCAAACAAGGTGTTCTGGCAGACCGTGCGCTGCCTCCGTGGAAAGAAGTCTCTTTCATCACAAACTATTAAGAGTTCAGATGGGAGGCTTCTGAAAACGGAGGAGAGCGTATTGCATAGGTGGAAGGAATACTTTGCATCTCTTCTTAATCTGGTGACAGCAACAACTGAGGCACGTGAGGTGCACCTTGGAGCGGAGAATAGTCACTGTAGTATCACTGAAACAGAAGTCAGATGGGCAATTAAGTCCCTGAAGACTGGCAAAGCTGCAGGTGATGATGAAATCCGGTCCGAGATGTTAAAGGCCTTAAATCAGGATGGTATCCTGTGGCTGACTCGAGTGTGTCAGGTTGCTTGGATATCTGGACAGGCCCCTAAACAATTGCAGACAGGAATTGTGATCCCTATCTTCAAAAAGGGAAATCAGAGAGATTGCAACAACTATCGAGGCATCTCTTTGCTCAGCATTCCTGGGAAAGTGTACGCTAAGTGTCTGGAGAAGAGAAGTCGGGAAATAGTCGACTCCAAACTGTTGGGGGAGCAGTATGGTTTCCGACCTGGCCGAAGCATGACGGATCACATCTTTGCTCTAAGGCAAATCTTTGAGAAATCCTAGGAGTATGCAAAAGAAGTCTACGCTTGCTTTGTGGACCTCGAAGAAGCATATGACAGAGTTCCTTGGTAGAAGCTCTGGCAAGTGTTGCAAGAGTATGGAGTGGATGGGCAATTGCTAGTTGCTATCATGTCTCTGTACGAAAGCTCTGAGATGTGTGTCCGGATAAATGGCATTAAGTCAAATTCGTTCACCGTGGGTGTTGGACTCCACCAAGGGTGCGTACTGTCGCCCCTCTTGTTCATTATCTTTATGGACTGGATAGACAGGGGCAGCCGAGGCGATGAGCGTGTTTGTGTGGGCGACTGCCAGGTGGAGAGGTTGCTCTTTGCTGACGACCTTGTCCTCCTTGGGTCTTCTCACACGAACCTTCAGCATGCACTAGACCGGTTTGCAGCCAAATATGAAGAAGCTGGGATGAAGATCAGTGTGGCTAAAACCGAGGTTCTGGTTCTTTCAAGACAGCCTGCTCAGTGCGCTCTGCATGTTAGGGGAGCCTCATTGAGACAAGTGGAGAAATTCAAGTATCTCGGGATTGCATTCACGAGTGAAGGACGGCAGGAGAAAGAATTGGATGCTCGGATCGGTGCAGCAAGCTGTGTCAGACGTGAACTGTGTCGATCCGTGGTAACGAAACGCGAGCTGGGTAACAAAGCCAAGCTCTCCGTCTTCAAATCTATCTTTGTCCCCATTCTCACCTATGATCATGAGGCTTGGGTAATGACCGAAAGAGTGCGAACGCGGGTACAAGCGGCCGAAATGAGATTTCTGGGAGGTGTGGCAGGTATTACCTCACTAGATAGAGTGTACAGCAGCACAATAAGGGAATCTTTAGGTGTTGAGCCGCTACTTCTCCGCAGATATTGTCCAAAAAGGGTTTAACAATACTTTGAAGTAGATCGATGTATTTTTGGGAATTAACCCGTCCTTCAAGCATTTCTAGATGAATAATAGAGAGGTTCAGCAAAGCGTTGGTCTTGAAAATCTGCTTCAGCAAAGCGTTACTTCCCCTTACGAGTCCAAATGGCGTCACATACGTATGACATCATATGTTCTTATTACGTAAGCGCAGAACACAAATATCCGCATCCTGTTTTTGCCTTGTACAAGTATACATTTTTGATACAATTATTCAATTATCATATCATAGATGTAAGTTTAAAGAACACCTGTGCAAAATAACATAGCATTTTATTTGTTCGTTTAGTAAATAAAAACATAGGGAATGGCAATCGTGAACATACCTGACTAGGCGTTGAATTCGCCATGATATAACGTGGAGACGTGAAGCAATGACGTCAGTAGTTCAGACGTATTTTTACCTCACGTCGACGTGAGGCCGCGTGGAAGCCTCTCCCTAGATTTGCGTCATTCCTACGCTCTACGTCATTGCCATGCCACACGTTTGCTTTGCTGAACCTCTCTAATAACCATTCGGTAACATCATAGCACACACTATGATTCCGCCTCTCCCCGCCGGCCAGGTGGCCGAGAAGGCTAGAGCGTAGGCTTTCTAGTTCTCGAGTCCAGCTGGTCGTGGGTTCGAAGCCCGCCGCGGGCATGGATGTTTGTGTTTGTCCTGGGCTGCGTACATATATAACTTGTGTAAAAAGGCGCAAAATGACCTTAGTAGTCGACGCAAAAATTCTAATAAACCAACCAATCAATCGCCTCCCCCTATTTGTCGCTTTTTCCGTATATTGCAATGTCGTTCTATTGTGAAGGTGCCAAAATTGTCTGGTCGATCCATTAAAAAGCGTTTTTCATCGGAAAAGATTATTCGAGTCCAATCATGGCCGTCTTCTAACCACTTGCGTGTCAAGTCAAAGTCTTCTTGTCTTGTGTTGAGGCGTAAGTGGGAGGCTTATGTGGACTATGGTGTAGAGAATGTTTTCCCTTTTTATCTCCCGATTAATGATTCTAGTAGATACAGGCAAGCAGAGGTTCTTTTGTAGTTTTTTGGACTTCATTCGCTCCCCAGACAAACACAGTCGTTTAACTTCACACCTTAATCGCTTTTTTTTCTCGGGCATGGAGTTTTCTTTTTGGACCTCTTTTCTTCTTTGGCCTCTCATAGTCATGTTTGTCCATGTATTTGACCGAGGAGCACTTAATCCCAAGCCAAATTGCTGCTGCGTGGACACTCAGGCCATCCTTTCTATAATCATGAAAATTCTCAATTATTGCTTTCGGATGCATCTATCGAACAAACAATTGTAGTTTGAATAAGTTATTTCTTCAGTTCAACGTCGTTAAAGAAGATATATGTAAATTATGCAAATGTATCAGTGTTTTTTTTTTGGTTTGCTCCAAAATATGTTGCGATTGGATGTAGCCCAGATTAGATATTTGTTTGAAATATGGGGAGGAAGGAATTGCTAATTTAGTTTTCGATAATCAATAAAGCACCTTGTCGAAATCATTTCTATTGATATACAACATGACTCTCATACTATTTTCGTTTAAATAAATTATGATCGACAAAAGATGTGTCGGGCAGTGTACTATATTGGTTCTT
Source organism: Rhysida immarginata (assembly GCA_023313115.1). Lineage (NCBI taxonomy): Eukaryota > Metazoa > Arthropoda > Chilopoda > Scolopendromorpha > Scolopendridae > Rhysida > Rhysida immarginata. The sequence goes on along the minus strand of JAHWFO010037919.1, from coordinate 1,945,632 downwards.
ACCTTTTCATGGACCAACGACTTCCTTCTCTGGCCTGAAAGCTTCCGCACAATCGTGTTTTTGCGATTCATCTCTATTCGTTGTTGGAACCGCAAGACTCATTTGTACGCACGGATGAAGAATTTCTTCGATCAATCACTCATATTGTGATATGTGATACACTGTATGTACTCCATTATCCCCCAAATTTCATCATCCTATATATGTTAGAACCTAAATCGATCCTGGTGGCGGTATTTTTATTTTGTTCATATCTCAGTTATCATTCAAATTCCGACCCATGTTCATAGGAACTTTTTTGCTTAGAATAACCCATACAACTATTTACCAAATTTTCGTTCACTCATTATGGCACACCCTGTATTTTGATCTTCCTTCCCATTTATGAACAGGTTATCAAAGTATGAAAACGCATAAAATGGCAATCCAAAATCATAATAAATAAGAAAGAGATGGACGCATTATATTTTAAAAAGTGAAACTATGCGATAGGATCCTGAAGATAAGAGGGGGCATGTCCAAGAAACTCATATTCGGGGTATATCTTTGGTGATCCGAAATGGCGAATTCTGTAAAAAAAAAATAAAAAAAAACAATCAATGAGCAATTCACATGACCTGACATGTTTTAAGAAAAGATTTTAAAGTTTAAGAAAAATGATAAATATTTGCATAAGGGCTTTGTAATACGATTATTTTTTCTATAAACCCCAGTTTAATTTTTTATAATAAACAGGATTTGGTATTTTGATAGTAATATAAGGACTCGCAAATTACATAACCTGGTGGAGAACAATAATTTTGAATAACCAGTTTTTGGTTTATTTTAACAAAAATTAGATAACATTTCATTTCTTTCCGATTTCAAATAATTACTACCCACTAACAACTTCATGGTTGGAACAATGCACTAGAGTAAGAGGCGTTCCTCAGACATTATATGCAGACCTACAATCTGATTGGAACAAAGTACAGTATCGTAACGCTTTTAAGTATATTGTAAGCCAGATCAAACTGACAGATTCCCCTATAATACGAGTAGCTCACAAATTTAACATAACTGCGTATTGACAACAAGATCATATAAATATTTATTAATATTATTTTTAAATTTGGACTTCTGTTCTTATCATTTGAAAAGCCGGTCGTATTTTTCTTTGTATTCACATTCCCTACACCGTAGGAATAATGTTTTTACTGTAGTCATTGAAGTGGAAGAGTTGGCTAAGTGCTTTTAACCATCTCAGGGATGCAAAGTATATGAATTCATGAGCTTTTGAAATTCTCAGTTTATTCTTTCTTTCGTATAGAAATATGATAGAACCGTGATAGAATTTTATCTCTCTTTTCCTGTTTATACTTATTTTACATGTTTATATCGAATATCAGCGAACCTTTCCTCGCATAAATTTAAATTTAAACCACCAGGTATGGTAATTTGGCTATTGAAAACCGCTAAAGAAATATTTTTAGAAAGATAATGTTTTTATCAAATGATCAGTTCATCCTAAAATAAAAAAAAAATACTTATAATTTTAAAATATTGGAAATACCAGGTAAAATTATAAGAGGTCAAATTAACCAATTTATAAAAATAGTATGTTATATTTTGAATCATTATCTGCTTAAAATTATTCGGCTTATAATAAAAATAATCAACTTATAATAAACGCCGCCTTTAATGCAGATTTCTCTTGTTCTTTAATTGTTCTAAAAACATAAATTTAATTTCCACGAAATAGCACAACGTCAAGTTCAAGGATAAACACAGATTGAAAATGACAACTAGAGGAAAGACATTTCTTTATGTTCGTATAGGGTGTTGCAAAAATATACATAACTATACTGTTGGGTAGCCTATCCTTTCACTTCAGAGGTCACTTCATAAAATGATAATTGGGAAATTTTATTTTGTTAACCCATTTACGCCGAAATTGGCAAAAATGGAAATTGAGACTTCATATATTAAAATTATTCTAGATGAAACCCGTCAAAATTGAGGTAAACAACACATCTTATTATTAATCTCCATCTCTTTAATAAAAAAATAAATAAAAAATCGTCAAATAATAATAGAATAATAGAGCAGCTTAAAAGCAGAGAACGTTGCACGGAGGCCAATGAAATAATTGTACGTAAGTTATTCGATAATTTGAAAACTACTCGTCAGAATGACCTGATATTTTAGCAGAACAATCGTGAGGCAATCGAATTTTGTTTGGAGAAGAAAAAAAATTCCAAAATCTGCCGATAGATGGCGCTGGCAGGGTTCACACTGTCTGGAGATATGCAAATTACTAATACGTGACATGCGCACCGCAGACATAGCTGCCAAAAAATGCAGAGCACCAGCTCTTTGCTTGAATGCTTCATCATGACTCTGACTATCAAGGATCGCGCTCTGCTCTTGAAGCTTTTTTATAAGAATGATGAGTGTGCACTAACAGCTATTAGGAAGTTTCGTACATTAAAATCCATAAAATCGGGTCCAATAACCACAAATGGTCTGCGAAAAGTAATTGCTAAATTCGAAGTGGCCGGTTCATTTGACGTGAAACGGGGTAGAGGAAGGAAACCAGTTTCGGCTGCGGTAGTGGAAGATGTGGCTACAGCATTACAAGAGCAGACGAACAGTGATGCTGGAATCAGCAGTGCACGAGGAATTGGCCGAAGCTGGATATGCCGAGCAGCACGGTGCGTAAAGTCCTACGGAACATCTTGCGCTGTTACCCGTACAAGATAACTAACTCATTTACAGAAGTTGCTACCTGCTGACCTGGAAGCACGTGAATCTTTTGCACTACGATTTCTTGCTCGGATGGAAGTAGACAACGAATGGCCATGGAACATTCTGTGTTCTGACAAAGCCCACTTCCATTTGCAAAGTTCTGTAAATACGCAAAATTGCAGGATATGGGCGACCGAGAATCCGTTCCAGCTACAGCCATTACCTCTTCACTCTGAAAGGTCGCTGTGTGGTGCGGAATAACGGCACAGTTTATCGTCGGTCCATTTTTCTTCGAGATCACACCTGCGGGTCCCGTTACCTGCACCGTTACTGGCAAGCGGTATGAAGCACTTTTGCGTAACCATGTCCTTCGGCACTTCAGCAGGGTCAGAGTGTGGATCGCACAATATTCATGCAAGATGGCGCTCCTCTGCACATTGCTACTCCTGTGAAGCAGCTACTGAGTGCTCATTTCGGAGATGCTAGGATCATAAGCCGCCATTTTCCAACAACGTGGCCGCCACGTTCCCCCGACTTAAACCCGTGTGATTTCTGGCTTTGTGGGTACCTGAAGAATGTTGTTTACAGCGGGCGAATTGAGAATTTAGCCGACTTGAAGGCAAGCATCACACACCAAATCCATTGCATCAGTAAGATACCCTCCGATCTGTTGTGGAGCATGCCATTTTTCGCTTCCAATTAGTAGCGGAACAAGGCGGAGGGCATATCGAACAACTTCTGCCTTAATCATCAGTAAGATGTTTGTTCCATGAAGCTCTGTTTTTTTGGCATTATTACTGTTGTCGCTGTAAACACGTATTCTTGTCTTTTCGCTAATAAATTTTTCGTAAACCACTGAACTCTATTGTTTCCTTTTGGCTAACAACATTCCTGTGTTTCACGAATCCATTTTTGGTTTTTCCCCTGACATTACCTTGCTACCGCCATCTTTCGGCAGACTTTGGAACTATTTTTTTTCCCTTCGCCAAACAAAATTCCATTGCCTCACGATTGTTCTACTAAAATATCAGGTCATTCTGAAGAGTAGTTGTTAGGTTATCGATTTTTGAAATCGTAACTTTAATTATAATCACCCTGTATATTTGAGACATCTACAGCCTAAGACCTTTCATTTAAGACCAAAATGAAGTTTATAGATACAATAGTTTTCTCCAACGAACTGTCGAAAGAATCACCCTTGTAACTTATAGTCCTCATCAGATAAGTTAAACCTTGACCTTGAAGGTCTAGGATTATTCATGAAGCTAAAATGGGAGGCAAGAGGATGAAAAAAAATCTGATGTAGTGCAGGGAAGTACTAGTACTTCATCAGATTTTTTGTCATCCTCTTGCCTTCCATTTTAGCTTCAAGAATAATCCTCTAGACCTTCAAGGTCGAGGTTTAACTTATCTGATGAGGCCTATAAATGTATAGATTCTGTAGCATGTAAAGACATAAACAATAATTTACAAAGACATAAAAAAATTATAAGAATATAAATAAAAAGGGACTTAAAACTAATAAAATTTAAAAGAACTAAGCTTCTAACAGTCCAAGTAATCTCAAGCTCACTGTCCTGGCAACAACACTGGTCGGCAAAAAAAAAGAAAAAAGTCGGGAGCAAGAACTTTGTCATATGATTTTAATTGACTTTAGTGTGCTGAATCCAAAGCTGTTTACAGGTTGATTCTATCAAGTCTAGTTTTCGAGAAATTCTTATTTAAATAAAATACCAATATTGACATATTAAATACGTATTCATTATGAAAAAAGTACAAAACTCTTACGCATGACATGACTTCTGTGATATAAATTAAAATCTTAAATAAATTAAAATACTAATATAACATAAAAAAATAACTATTTGGTAGATCGCGTTCTTTTATAAGTTTTATCTGTTGTTTCACGATTGATTTCCCAGCAAAAATCAGCTAACATTGCTGGGGACCACTTGCCATTATTTCCAAGAAAATTGTGACATATGTTTTCAAAAGCTATCCATGCTCTTTTTTCTTTATTGACCAAATTAGATTTGAACAAATACCGCTTTCAGTATCGAAATGTAAACAATTGTAATGAAAACAAAATTCCTTATAGCATCAAAACTAGACGTGCTAGATAAATTCTGATTAGATATTTGGATTTAGCGCGTCGATATGTATCAATTCCACATATACATTGTTTTGCTCATATTTTGAAGCCGACCAGTGGAATTTTCACACTTCGTAGAAACGGACTTCATTGTTGACTCGGCACTTGTTTAAAAGGTGACAATATGAAATGATAACGATGAAAAATATTGAATTTTGAAGGTCTTGAAGAATTTGAATTTTGAAATTAAAGTCTTAAAAGTTCACAAGAAAAATTTCGATAAAATGAAAATGCAGTCCAATAAATAGCCAATTATTTCATGATACATAAAAATTAAACATTCTCCATGATAACTTAAAAATAAAATTCACTTAACAAGAAAACTAAGTAGTGACGTCAGTTCCTGGCCCGTTGCCTAGCGATTCCAAATATTAGGGTTTTTTTTAAACTGGCAAAGGACCCGGCGTTGCCCGGGATAATTTGCACTTCTAGGTAAACAGAACAATCTCAAAAAGTTAAATTAACTCCAAATTGGTTAAATAATAACTCAATCAATACAACACAGAGCAAAGGGACTATCCATTCTACGAAAAATGGATAACCATCCGACGCCTTCCCATACAACCGTCCAAGCTGCACCAATTACGGGACGCTGTGATGTCAGCCTGGGCTGCTATTCCTCCGCAACGGTTTCAACACCTTGTTGAATCCATGCCAGCACGTATTCTTGCAGTTCTCGCCGCTAAAGGAGGCGCAACACGCTATTAGCGGGGTGTCTCTAATAAATTGGTCGTTCAGTGTATTTTATTATGTTGTTTGCATTCGATTTAATTGACAAGGCGTTCAGCTTTGTAAAACTTTCCTTTCTTTGAATCAAAATTAAACCTTTTCTATCTTTACGAGCCATCTTTGTATTTTAAATGTTTTTACACTTGACAAATGAAACATAAAAATCCAATGATGAAGAGAGAAAGATGGAAAAAAATACCTTAGTCTGCAAGGTCTAAGATTTATTGTTTGGCGAATTCAGACGGGGGATTCTTTGCTTTGTGCTCACCATTTCAGACGGTTCGTAAATTAAAGGTGGACAGAATTATTAGAACACTAAGTAAGGTAATCCGAAATTCATACGGCCTCTGCCAAATGGCAATAGGTTAATAGGAGTTGCGTCAGATAAACAAGCTCAGGCTGTAGTAATGGTTACGACTGTGAACGGTGTATAAATGATGTTATAATCAGTAGGGATCTTCGGAGTCTCACTGATGATATATTACTGAAAATGTTGAAGGAACAGAGGGACATGAAACGACTTCATATCCAGATAGATGAAGAGGTTGAAAACACCGACACCTTCATAGTAATCTATAAAGGAAGTCATCTCCTAGATTCTATCAGAGAATGCTATTTAAAGATTGTACGTGTCAAATCCGCTGTGTTGCTTTAAATGCATAAGACTCGGCCACACCATGCCAAATTGTCGCTTTTCTGTGGTTTTTCGTCGGAAATATCCGGTTTCTGCAATTCGTAACAACACGATGATCCGAGAATAATCAACCGATTTCAGGAAAAGATCCGGGAGACGGGCCCATTTTGACTGAAATTGAACTGACTGACGTGAAGAGAATAGTGCTACGTTCCTCTTCAAAACCCTGAGGAAATTTTCAGTGATTTCAACGGAAGTGTTTAGAAAGCGATGAAGAAGTTCACCTTCATTCATATCAGGTTCGCAGTTTGCATTATGAATAGCTGAATCCGAGTATTTCTGACGAAACTCGTATGCACCAAGTACATAAGAACGACTGGCAAACTAATGTTCCACCATGAAAACTCGTTCTTCTTGGGAAAACCACTTCTCTGTCAACCAATAAGCAAAGCTATGCTGCAGAAGTCGAATTGCTGTTATATCATAGATGGCGTTTCTACTCGTTACTAGTCAGAGACGTTTGTAAAAGGAGACTTGGCATTAGCTTCTATTTCCTGCAATGCGTTTCACGACTCCCGGCTGCAACTAGTTCATCGATGCTGCTCAGTCGTTCAGATGGCGCTACTGTAGTAGTTTCAGTTTCGAACAGGAAATGGGAGGAACTAGTGTGTTTGTTTAAGTTTCTACTGCCGGCAGAGTTATGTTTGTATAACGCGGGTTGGCCCTGCGACAGTTACTGCTTAAAGTCAGCTTATTTCCATCGTTCTCTTCTCTACATCGATGAGATTTTCTCTTCTATTATGTTTTCTTACAATACCAAATCATGTTGTACCTGCAAAGCCTGAATTTTTTACTCTTTTTTTCAAATAAAAATATGAGGAAAAATTTTCTGGTGCCTAATTATGTAGAAGGGTAGCAATAATTGTAAAGATACGACATCAGTCATGAACGTTTCCCGTAGATGTTGCTCAGACTTTCAGACGAGGGGATATCTGAAAGTAACGCCATTTATTTTTTAACGGAGGGAATACAAGGTGTCCCGGCACTTCGTGTACAAATTTGGAGGAGAGGTAGAGAACATCGTTAGGAACCATAATTAGATAGGAAAGCATGGGCGGAAACGTCACCCTCACGTGATAAAGAGACAAAAAGTCACAGTAAGGCCACACAGAAAGGCTTTGATGATTTGGTTGGCGCTTCGTTGGATATCTTTCCCGATACAACCGAAGAGCAGCGCGTCCATTGCCTTTGGCTAAGCCATAGACGAAGTGAATATCCGTCAACTAGGCATTTGTGAAATGATTCATGATCGTACGTAGTCGGCTCTACAATGAGGAAGCCACACTTGACGACCTTTGGAGATCGCGTACAGCGCATCTATCGATTTCCGCTCATGCATTCCTATATAATTAATTATGCCTAACGATATTCTCTACTTCCCCTCAAAATTACACAAAATTCCGGGACACCCTGTATAGTCGTTAAAAGTTAACATAGTAAAAAAGAAGGCTATGTACAGACATTGCATAACAAGAATTGTTCCTGTGCAAGCGGACTACGTGGCACCAGTCGTTTTACAAATGGCCGCCGCTACTATCACATAGTGTATAGTGGAAGAACATCGAGCTGTTATAAAGTTTCTTTTCGTAAAAGGTAAGAAGCCCGCTGAAAATCATGGGAAAATAGTAGAAGTTTACGGTGCCGTTTGTCTGAAGTATTCCAATGTGCGCAAATGGTATAAAATGTTTGGGGAAGAGTTAGCCTTGCCGGTAAACAGCGTTCTGGGCGGCCTGCGTTAGCAGGAACACCAACTGTGGACACTGGCAAAGAATCAGAGAAAACCGCCATATTTCCTTGAAAGGACTGAAACGTTTCACACATCCTATGGATTTGCATGGGATATGGTGCATGAGAAGCTTGGATACCGCAAAATCTGTTTATGTTGGATATCAGAAAGGCTGTTCGTGTTGGATTCTGACACCAGAACAGACGGGCAACAGAATGGCGTGCAGTCTGCAGCATCTGCAGCGGTACAACAAGAAGGAAAATGGGGTTCTCAATGGTATTGTCATAGGAGATGAGTCCTGGGTCTTCCACTTCACATCTGAGCCTAAAAACTGCAAGCATGCTGTGGAAACATCCAAATTATCCGGTTCGCAAAAAATTCAAAGTTTCTCCTTCAGTTCGGAAGATTACGCTTATGATTATTCAAGACATCCTACTCGCAGAGTTCCGGGCTCGTGGGTCAACCGTCAATGCCGCTACCTATTGTGAAACGTTGACTAAACTGCAGCGTGCTCTTTGGGATAAGCTTTCAGAAAGAGGAAACGGTGTTCGACTTCTTCATGACAACGCACGTCCGTATATGGCCACCGTCGTCAAAGCAAAATTGGCCCGTTCTCTGTTGAGAGGTTTTTGAACCACGTAGCCTACAGTCCGAACTTAACGCCCTCGGACTACCACCTCTTTGTCCCATGAAGAGATGTCTGGGTAGTCAGAGGTTTGAGACTGACGAGGATCTCAAATCTGCCGTGATCCATTGGCTGTATTCACAGCCGACGGAGTTCTATGAGTGAGGTATTCTGAAACTGGTGCAGCGTTGGGATAAATTTCTAAATCGTCAAGGTCTCTATGTGGAAAAGTGGATAAAGGCGTGCAGTTTTAGCTGCACTAAAATATTACCTGTATATTTTATAATTTCTTTGAAAAAATAAATGACGTTAAAATTTCTGATACCTCATTAGTCTCTTATACCAATGCTATCTACTGTAATAAATCTACTTACGAGAACTCGTTGACTCATGAACAGGTCCGTAATAAGAATTAAAAATTGCTTTGAAACTGTGGATACTATAGCAATAATAGGAAGAATAAAACCATAAACCATAATAATTATTCTATGTGGATTTGTGGTTTATGTTTTATTCTTCCTTTATAACTAATTGACTGTTTTAAGACAGATGGCAGCACATCCCATGCTACTTACACCATTTTGTGTTATGAATTCATTTATTACAGTGGTTTAATAGTTGTTATTGAAAGAAAGAACTTTACTTATAAATACTTTCATTTTGCGCTCTTTATCATATGTAATTCACTAGAGAATAATGTAAAGGAGGCGTTGTTTAAACAACCCTAATTCATTTAGTTATATTTGTGGCAGCTTTGTTGTGAAAAATCAAAGGCAAAACATAACCTCATTTGTAACAAAAGCTTAAAAGGCCTATTTCGGAATTAAAGTAGCAGACCAAGACACGCCATAAGCTCCTCAAACTTCTAGTTTGTAATTCTACGGAATTCCTGACCAATGTATATTGCTCGAATTCGTTTTTGATTCGTAAAAAATTCCGATAGAATGGAGAAACTTGGAAATCATTTTTGAAACCAGCGGCAATGAAAGATTAATAATCACATAACGAATGTAAAACAAATTCAAAAATGTTTTAATTATTAAAAGTCTGTAAATTAATTTTAGTTATTATAGTAAATAAAAACATTGACAAACCTCTGTATTACCGAGCGTGATCACGGACAGGCGCTAACACAATCCACAGATTGACTGCATATTCTATACAGTATTTTTTTAAGTGTTTGCAGTCTCAAAAGTTTTCTTATTTTCTCTCTGTATATAAGAATTACTGCTTTATTTAATTTACTGAATAGGTTATGAAAATTTTCTAATCGTTTTCTTGTATCTTCAGTATTAAAGTAACAAAAAAAAGCGGAGTGTTTCTAATCATCTAGAAAATACCAGGCTTGAGTAAAAATTCGATCATAAATCATATTAAACCCTTTAAATTTTTAATTTCATTACAGATTGAGCGTTGAGATAATAAACGCTCCAACGACCGACCAACCTTTGGAATGTAAAGTTCATCGCAGTCGTCGTCGTTTTGTTTTCCCTTCTCGGACGATAGAGGATGTAGCACTTGTGATCCATAAAAATAAAAGTAATTTCATTTGGCTTGCCGCCCTTGAGCGAAAGAGGGAACGACGACAGTGAGAAGTTTCACAGGAGGTTCCCTTCCTACTTTCTTAATATTGTTCCTATATCTGTTGGATCGTAAGAGGGCTTTTGTCCTCCTTCCCCTATCTCAATGCAAACAGTTATTACTGTTGACCCTTGAGCGCGGCAATCAACGTCTCTCTCTCTCTCTCTCTCTCTCTCTCTCTCTCTCTCTCTCTCTCTTTCTTTCTCTCTCTTTCTCTTTTTCCTTCGGCCGGAAACTTTTCAGGACACCACCGTGTCCCTCTTTACCCTCAATGTCTCACCCACCGTCTTTCTCCCCCTTCTTTTCGAGAGTGAATTTCCCCCGGGCAGTATCACATAAGCTGTGAAGATTAAAATCGAGGGTCAACAGTAGCACCGAAGCTATATTAACTCCAGTGCCAACAAGCAGACCCCGTCCATCTCTCCCATTGGTCAAGGGCTGTTCGTTGTAGAGGTTTAATGTCTCCCACAGGCCCCACAAATGGGGTTTATTTAGGGGCTGCTTCTTAACACCTACCGTAGAGTAGGACGCGAGACGAACGTCCTTCAAGTGAACGAGTTTCATTACAACCGAGAGACAAGCGAGAAAGAAAGAAAACAACGACAAATAGAAACACAGTTCTAACGTACTATCGTTCCGCAATATAATTTTGCAGTTGAAGCACCCAAACGACAAACTCTAACCTTAAATCTCGACGCAATTCATTTCCCTCCGTTTAAGGAACAGCGAAATTAACTTGGGTTTTCATTTATACAGGAAATCTTTTAAAGGGACGTTATATCTAAATCCATGAACAATAGATTGGGTTAATCGGCATTTGATTGTTGTTGAATAACATAGAAACATCTTAACCGTAGGAAATACTAAGAACAGTAATTTTTGTGGCATTAATCAAAAGAAATAATTTTTTTTAATTGCATATAACTGCATCCTATCATTCTCTGATAGTTGCGAATACATCCTTGGTAAAGTGCTACTAACTTTGACTCAAACCTCAGCCGTTTTATACGTTATCCCCCAAAAAGTAACTGGGAACTGACACAAAATGTTTGCCTAGGAATTTTGAAATGTCAAAATCAGGGACGCCACCTCTTGTAGAAATAAAACTAGCATCCGCTGAGGCATGCTGGAAACTAAATTGTGGAGGACATCCATTGGAATTTCCACTAGTCCTATTGCAAAATCTCACATATGGAAATCGGCCACTGCTTCTGAGACCTTACCCGCCATTCTGACTCGTCTCACAAATAGTCATTGGGATTCTGTGCAGGCCAATCCAAGCGTTGACCATTATTGTCTTCATGCCTTCGCATGGTAGCAGCATCAATATGACACCTGGGAGCTAATAGGGATCTATTCAGTAATAACGCCACAAGCGTTGGGAGCATTTTATTGTCCAGAATTTTACTGTAAGGCTATGAGTTCATATTACCAAGAACTACCAGCAATACGTAGTACTACCAGGTAAAATCGTAGTACGTGAAACATTCCGACACCATAGTGCTACAACCAATAAATTTCCTGGTAGCACAATGCACTCTGGCTGAAAGCTTTCCCTGGGCAGCTCTAACACACTGTCCGTCCATCGGATCGAAATTGTGTGAACTCTGACTCGTCTTTCCACAGAACTGATTTCCACTGTTCCAGTGTCGATGGTTCTAGACACCACTTGAGATACTGGCCTTCGTAATATGAGGCTTCTGCGCGGCTGCTTTACCTGAATATCCAAGGTACCAATATCTGAGAGGTGATGGGCCTCTGTACGCAATGTTCCAATGGATGAAACTCCTATCTGATGATATCACCGGTTTTTGAAAATTTCACGTTGATCACTGTTGATAAGAATTTTCGTTCGCCCGGAACGTTCAGCATTCCTGCAATATCCCTCCACCTTCTACTTACGTAGGACGAATGCCGCAGTTGATATAGGTATCCTTATAGAATTCTGAAATCTCTGCACCACGCTTCATCTCTGTTGCAATGGTATTTCCACGCCCTTCTAGAAACTACCAGGCCTGAATATGACGTCAAAAATGTATTGTTGAAGCAACACCACCTAAAGATAAGGCTTGAGCGCAGAAAAGTCGTACAATGTTAAAACGTCATAAGTAGTCATTTTTAATCACATTTCTACCAATAATATTCTGTAAATTATGACTAGGTATGATGATGTAACAATGTATGAAATTTCTGTGCGCAGGTCTTCTCTTTAGGTGGTGTTGGTTGAAGCACTAGGATTGTGACGTTGAACTTACTTCTGTAATAGCACCACCCAAGGCCAACGAAAGGCCAGGGCCAATGCCTCTTATAAAGAAAGCCTCGGCACTGAAACGTCATACATTGTTACATCATCATAACTCGACCAAATTTAGGGCTTACTGTTGGTAGAAGGACGAAGTCGAGGCTAACGAGAAAGACAGGCTCCGGCACTGAAAAGTCACATGACCAAGATGGGTCTATCAACAATGTAACTTTCATTGTTTCCATCTTGTATTTTAACAATTAGTGTTTTATTTCATTGTTAATAGACCTATCTTGGTCAGGTGACTTTTCCGTGTCGGAGCTTGTATTTCTCGTTAGCCTCGGGACGAAGTATGATGATGCAACAATATATGACGTTTCAGTGCGGAAGATTTCTTTATAGGAGGCGTTGCCAGGGCACTCAAAAGTCACCTGATCATCGGGGTCCGAGCAATAATCCATCCTTCATTGTTTCCAACAAACGAAAAACATAGATTGTTGAAAGCCAACATGGAGACGATGAAGGACGTAACAATGTCTTATCTTTTCCATGCTCAGGCCTGGTAGTTTCTAGGAGGTCGTGGTATTTCGCATAACTGCAACTGATTTTAAGTCACATGATCGCCGCGCGAGTCCATTAACCTATTCTCTGGGGTCGCCCAATTACTTTTTGTAGATAGTGTATTTTAATATAAAAATGTTATATAAAAATTGGTTGTTATTTCTTTTCCATAAAATCCATCAGCAATTACATGGAGTCAAGAGACTGGATTACAGTATATCAAGCCAGGTGGATTCTTAGAATGCCATTCTTATGGAGGTATTAGCGGACCATAGGAAACAATGACGGACACATTTTTACAGTATATCATTCTGCACCACGAGATTTGGGAAGTCTAACAATATTGTAATATTAAACTAAAAATGACGTAATATTGATAACTGATAGAGATAGATTTAGAACATCAGAATAATTAGAAATGAAGACAATCCTGGACCGAGCTTAGTTATTCTCAAAAAGAGGACTTGTGACTACTTCTAATAGCTGCTTGATGATATTCTACAAAGACCAAGGAAGAGCATAAGTAGAATAATAGAAAATGTATATTTTAACACATTCATGATAAAGACCTAATTAAAAAAAATGAAACATCTCAGTATGTTTCCCTTTGAAAAAAATGAATGAAATGCAAATTCTTGGACACTCTGTAGATCAGTATAACTCCATGTTTCCATGTTTTTTGAGTTTTTCTCATAAATGCCGTAATGACGAATGGTATAAGCGGCTGGTTGAATGCGTGCAGTGTCTGGTTCGATTCAAAGTCAGGAAGTTTTTCCTTTCGTTTTTCTTAATTAAAATTTTGGTGTATAGCCCGTTTCCCTATATCAATTGAGAAACCCACGTGACTGAAGTGACCTCTTTAGAAAGTATTCCCTTTACATGCCACTCCTCTTCCTATGTCAAATGACTCACAGTTTTTTCTCTTCATGCTTTTTTTTTTCTTTTTTCCTTTTATTTCTTCCAAAACGTAAAAAAGTGCTTTTATTATTTTTTATTTTTGAAATGCAATTTGAAAAGTTTCAGCCATTTTTATCCCACCGAACGCAAAAGCTGACCTTTACCTTCAAGAAAAGGTGAAAGTTCATAACGCCATAAGTCAGTTGTGCGCAGGTGCGGAGCGCTTTTTTTTTTTTTTTTTTTTTTTTTTTAGTCGCATTTATTTAAGTTTGCAAAAAGATCACTTTAAGTCACGTGAGGTTCTCTATCGATATAGGGAAACGGACTAGAGCTTCACTAGTTATAACGAAACTACAATCTCTGTATGTAAACTTTCAGAGGGGGTAGAGGACATTATTTGGAGCATATTTTGCCAATAAACAGAGGACCGAAAATGAATCCTTGATACACAGAAAAATATCAAACATCATACATACAACGGCTGTCTGAGACTTCCTCATAATATTGTCTCTCTCGTTAATGTATAAGGGCCGTCCAAATGTCGTGAGTGCACTATCGCTTGAAGAGGCAGAATGCTGCGTATTCGTCGAGAGAGGGCTCTGAGGAATAGGAAGGTCATCGGCAACTGTTCGGATCATGAATGTCTCCAAATGTAGTCAAAGTGCAATCGTGCAATTTTTAACCTTACACAAACTGAAAACAGCAATAAAGAATCGTCGGCCTGGCATGTTATTCAAAGGGGTTATTCTGTTGCACGACAATTCCCGTCCTCATGTGGCTACTGCGTACAAAGATTTGTTGCTGTGATTTCGATGGGAAGTCCTCGAACGTCCCGCATATAGCTCCGACCTGTTGCCTTGCGACAACTAAGCTTATGTCTTTAGTCCACTCAAGAAAGCTCTGAAAAGACGGCAATTCGCAATGTTGAGGCCCGGAATGCCGTTGAAGAATGGTTCCAAGGCCAATCCCAAAGTTGCTTTACCCAGGTTTTATCATCTCCTGGACGGCCTGTATCATTCTTTAAGGCAGCTTGATATAGGCATTTTGTTCCGCATGTATCACTCTTATTCTGTATACTTACCACATTAATACCATTAAACCATTTGCCAAACCGACAGCAGTTCCGCTTTCATTTGGGCGACCGTTATAGTTTCAGAATCAGAGAAATTAGAAAACTTGGTAATGATGGTCACAACGTTTATAATAACCAAATACTACATGTTTGTAAAATTACAAAAGGTGTTCAAACTGTTAACCACACAGCGTCTTGTCATTGGTTGAATTAATAAATTAATATGTAAGATCATTTTCTATTATCCAGTTGTCATTTAAAGCTAATAAAATAATGTATGGCGATTGAAAAAAGAAATACTTAAAAGCTTTCAAATGTATCACCCTCCTTTCTTAGTTGTAAATGTGTCTGCCTAATGTTATCCTGCTCACCTCTTAAATCCCTACTGATGAATATATTGAAGTGCCGAAAGTCATGGAAGCGTTGTATGCAAATTTTCAGGTGTCGCTTGCATCGCGTAAAAGGTGCATAAGTATAGCAGTATCAGTACTGTCAATTCGATTATTAGAAGTAATCTGAAACGTTGTAACATGATTATGGCTACAGCCGAGAAAGCCGAATGGATATTGACGCATGGGACATTTCATTTCTGAAGTGATGCGGGCATTCAACATTCCATGATCCATGGTGTGTCAAAGATGTACAGAGAATACCTTATTTCAGGCATTACCTCCCACCATGGCAAATCGGCCTCGGTGGCTCAGTGGCTACGTGATCGCCTCTGATGCCCGAGAACGCGGGTTCGACTCCGGCCGAGGACGACGAGGATTTTTTCAGGGGGAAAATCCTGAGATTACGAACTTCCTTCGGAAGGGAAGTAAAGCCGTTGGTCCCGTGTAGTTGTTTGCCGGCTGCACGTTAAAAAACCCTTGCGAGGCAAAATTTGCGGCCCCTATAACGCCATCCTGAAATGACCATGGCAGTTGAAAAGGACGTTAATACCAAACAAACCAAACCAAACCAACCCACCATGGCAGACCACGGCTGCTAAATGCTCGTGATCAGCGACATCTGAGCAAAATGCTCCTTTGTAACAGACAGACCGTAGCCAACGAGAAAGACAGACATCACTACGTCAATTTAACAGTCACATTCAATGAGAGGCGTACAAGAAACGTGTCGATGTGGCCAGTGCAGCGAAATTTGGCACTTATGGGATACGGCAGCAGAAGACCGACAAGAGTGAACCACTGCAAGCCATCGGAGGATGTGCCTCGCCTGGGCTCGTGAACATATTCATTAGACCTTAGGTGAGTGGATACACATACAGTCAGTCCCAAAAAATTACGAACATTGGTTTTTTCTGTATAATGGAAAGAATTCAACAAATTGTTAACATAGTTTATTGTTACTCTATAAGATAGGAAATTATTTCAGTGCTGCTATATGTTTAACACTCAGATCACATAAGAAAGCATCCGAAAAAAAAGAAACAGGCGTTTTTGTTGTCCCAAAAAAGTATGAACGTAGTGTGAAGAACGTCAAACAATTTAAAGAACGTATGAATTAATAATCAATAAACTTGCCTTTTTTTTAATCACTTCAAAAATACGATGTTTCATTGAATCAATGAGTTTGCGCAAGTTCAGAAGTGGAATTTCCTCCCATGACTTTAGAACGGCCGTCTTAAGGTCCTGAACGGAATCAAATTGACGTCCATCCGTATAAACAGCCCTAACCAAGATTGCCCACACATTATCGATTGGGTTTAAATCAGGAGTCAATGACGGCCATTCTAAAACAAGGAATGTGCTTTTGATTAAGCCATTGTTTTGTCGATGCTGATGCATGAATTGGAGCATTGTCTTGTTGAAAAATGTAATGCTCTCCACCAATACGGACAGCGTGTGGGAGTAAATGTTCGTTAAGCATCTCTTGATATGCCGTAGAATTCATTCTGCCATTGACGATTGCAAGTGATGACTTTCCGTTCATGCTGAAGCTACCCCAGATCATCAGGGAACCACCTCCTTGAACTCTCTTGCTGAAGTAGTGTTCTTCATGGCGTAGGTCGTGCCAAAATCGCTGTAGTCCATCAGGTCCATCTAGATTGAATTTTTTATCGTCACTGAATATGACATGTTCCCACTCCTTGTCCCAGGTCATGTGATCTTTGGCCTATTGTAGACGTTGTTGCAGATGAGTTGCTTTGAGGGATGGTCGTTGTTTGCGTTTCATGAATTTGATGTTTTTGTCGCTTCTTAAAATGCGATTCACACTTGATTTGGAGATTTCATGAACCAATTCTTGGGCTATTGTTGAGCAATTTTTGTGGGTAGCTAATCGCACTACTTCTCGTTGCCTATTTCCTGCGGCCACTTGCGTGTTTGCCGCTTGCAGTACGTTTCCCTTTCAAATATTCATTAACTGTCGATCTTGCACGACCAATTCTTCTGGCTATTTCAGCTTGTGAAACACCTTCAGATGCCAGGGCATTTAAGGTAGACTGGTGGGTTTGTTATTTCTTACGTGCCTGAATGTTAAACACATAATAGCAACATTGCGATAAATGCCTATTTTGTACAGTAACAGTAAACTGTGTTAACAATTTGTTGAATTCTTTCCATTACACAGAAAAAACCAATGTTCGTAATTTTTTGGGACGGACTGTAGCTTGGTCCGATGAGTCACGATTTAAGTTGGTGCAAGCTGACGGTAGAGTTCCAGTGAGACACAGACCCATGAGGCCATGAACCAAATTGTCAAGAAGGCACTGTGCAAACTGGTGGTGGCTCCATCCTTGTATGGAGCGGGTATACATGTCAAGGGTTGGAACGTCTGTTAAAATTACCTACCTTTGACTAGGAATCGTTATGTCCAGCTGCTTGGTGATCATTTGCAGCTCTTCATGGCTTTTATGTACTCTAACAACAATGGGATGTTCCAGGAGGACAATGCGCCATGTCACCGGGCCAACATTACTCGGGATTAGTTTGAAGGGCTTTCTGAGCAATTCCAACGAAAGAAACAGACCACTTAGATTGCCAGACATGAACTCCGTCGAACATATTTGGTATATTATCGAACGATCCATTTGTGCACAATAGCCTGCACCTTAAAGACTAACGCAATTATGGGCGGCTATCGATACTGCATGGCTGAACATCTTTTTAAAGAACCTCCGCCGACTGGTAAAGTCTAAGCCACGTCGAGATGATGCCCTTCGCCTGGCAAAAACTGGTCCTACACGATATTGAATAGCTATCCCATGACTTTTGGCACTTCAGTGTACAGGGCTCATCAAAACAGATAAAATTCGAGGAATTCTATACATTCTTCCTATTAAACATAACTTAATAAAATGTACAGGGTGTTGCAAAAATATACAGAACAGTACTGCTGGGTAACCTATCCTCTCGCTTCAGGGACCGCTTCATAAGATGATAATTGGGAACTTTTATAATAAAGAACAAATTAGCCGAAGCCGATGCCCTTATCGTCAAGGCCGATAAAGGAAACGCTTCCGTTATTCTCTACCGATCCATATATATTTCCAAGGTCTGTGACTTCCTTCAATCCAACAATTTTATTATCTTACCCTCCGATCCTACCTTTAAATATCATTCGTCTATCATCTCTGCCGTAAACAAATCCCCCCGATTTAAATACCTCCGACACCTTATTCCACGCAACCCTCGTCCTCCTATCCTTAATGCCCTCGTCAAAATCCACAAGCCCAATATGCCTATAAGACCAGTTGTTAATTACACCCCCGCCCCTACCCATCGCGTTGCTAATTCCCTCTCCTCATTTCTTTTTAACCTTAAACTATTGCCAGACACCTATAATGTCCAGAATTCCATTATCCTTACTGAATCTCTCTCCTCCTTCCACAATAATGAATACCTTTCCCTCATGTCACTTGGAAACCTCCTGCTCTCATCCTCCTTTCCCGCTCATGACTACGTCGACCTAAACTCTATCCTCACTGTCATTTCTAACCAGAATTACCTTTCCTTTAATAATACCTTCTATTCCCAACCGTCCGGTTTAGGAATGGGGTTCCCATTAAGTAGCTTTCTTTCCGAAGTCTTCCTCCAGAACCTTGAACTCACCTTTGTCTCTCCCCTCCTCTCTAACTCCACCATTATTTCATACTTTCGATACGTTGATGATATCCCAATTATTTTTGATTCCCGTTTTACTCTCACCCGTTGACATTGCTAACCTTTTCAACACTTTCTCACCCCACATCCAGTTTACCTTTGAAACCGAACCTAACCGCTCTCTTCCATACCTCGATATCCTCATCACTAATGACCCCTCTAACCACCGCTTTTCCTTCTCTGTCTACCGTAAACCCACCACATCATCTAATTTAATCCATTGTTCCTCTCCACACCCTCCTATCCATAAACAAGCCTCCCTCCGTTTCTTCATCGACCGTGCCCTCAAGTTACCCCTCAGTCCTTCTTCCCGTGCCACCGAATTCCGAACTATACGCGCCCTCGCCTTAAAGAATGGCTACACAACTTCCACCTTCTCCCGGATTCTCCAACAAAGTAAATTTGCCCTCTTCAACCCAAAACCTCCTCACCCATCCCCATCCAAGAATTGGGTGTCCTTGCGATTCATTAGTCCTCATTTTTACCGACTTTCCGCCTTCCTCTCCTCACTCGGCCTCCAAGTTTCCTACCGCTCATCGACCCCATGATTTCGCTCTCTTAATCCCCCCATCCAAACAGACACCGACAATTTCTCCCGCTCCGGAGTTTATAGATTAAACTGTGGATTTTGCGATAAATATTATATAGGCCTGTCGACCCGCAATTTCAATAAACGATTCAAAGAACACATGGACTCCTACAAGAAACAAGATAATAATTCACACTACGCGATCCACCTTGCCCGCACGGGACAGGCCCCAAAAGAGCAAAGTGAAATTATGACTATTCTCCATCTATGCAACGACCCATTCAAGACCGCCACTCTCGAAGCTATTGAGATCTTTAAATCTAAGATCCCCTCTCCAGATCACCTCGTCAATTGTCAAACCGTTTTTGATATTTATTCAATTTTAAATTCTTTATCCGATATCTTGTAATTTTTCAAATTTGTATATTTACTTTCATTTCCATTTCTTATTGATACCTTAGTTTATGTTAATTCTGAATGAGTCTTCTACTAGGTCCGCGTTTTCAATTTTGTTTGTGTTATGACATCAATTTTTCCTTTATATTTCAATTAATTTTCCTCTCAAGGTTTCTTTATAATTTCATTGTTATTGGATCCTTATCCAACCATTCTCCTTTCAATGTCGCCACTGTATAATTTATATTATTTACGATTTGTTATTTCTTCATCCAATCATGTTCTCATTCTGTACCATATTTTCTGTATATAAAGGCTTATGTCCTCTTGTGTGTATCCTTGATAAAGCCGGGAAAAAATGGCGAAACTAGTCGGAAACTCTGTTCTCCCTTTGTTGTGTTGTAAAGTCTCTACCAATCTTATCGAAAGAAACAGCACTATGGACCCCTTACTCAACAACTTTTATTTTGTTAACCCATTCACCCCTAAATTGGTAAAATGGAAATTGAGACTTTATATTTTAAATTTATATTCTGTAGCATGTAAAGACATAAAAATACTCTAATAAGACATAAAAAAGTTACATCTATGGACGACAGCATATAATTTTAAAAGTTTGGAATCGCTAAGCAACGGGCCTGGAACTGAAGTCACTACTTAGTTTTCTTGTTAAGTGAATTTTAATTTTAAGTTATCATGGAGCATGTTTAATTATTAAGTATCATGATATAATTGGTTATTTATTGGACTGCATTTTCATTTCATCGAAATTTTTATTGTGAACTTTTAGGACCTTAATTTAAATTCAAATTCTTCAAGACCTTCAAAATTCAAAATTTTCATCGTTATCATTGTCACCTTTTAAACAAGTGCCGAGTCAACAATGTGAGTCCGTTTCTACGAGGTGTGAAAATTATTGCCAGGACAGTGGACTTGAGATTACTAAGACTGTTAGAAGCTTTGTTATTAAGTAATCTTTTAAATTTTATTAGTTTTAAGTCCTTTCTACCGACTTCAAGAGAGGAGATACTCAAAAACTACTTATTCGCAATTTTCTCAAAAACTACTTATCCGATTTGGATGGGGTTTTCGCTATTCGACTGAATATTTCTCTGGGAAAGTTTTTAACCCATGAAGTCCGTTCATTTTTGTTAAAAAGTTCGTGTGTAATTATATTCTTGTAATTTTTTATGTCTGTAAATTATTGTTTATGTCTTTAAATGCTACAGAATATACATTTAAGATATCAAGTTTCAATTTCCAATTTTACAATTTCAGTGTAAATAGGTTACCCAAATAAAATTTCCCAATTATCAGTTTATGAAGCGGCCCCTGCAGCGAGAGGATAGGCTACCCGGCAGTACTGCCCTGTATATTTTTGCAACACCCTGTACGATCATAAAAAATGTCTTTCCCCCAGTTGTCATTTTCAGTCTGTGTTAATCCTTCAACTTGGGGTTGTGCTATTTCGTGAAAATTAAATTTGTGTTTTTAGAACAATTAAAGAACAAGAGAAATCTGCATTAAATGCGGCGTTTATTAAAAGTTGATTATTTTTATTAAAAGCCGAATAATGTTAAGCAGGTTATTAATTCAAAATGTAAATACTATTTTTATAGATTACTTAATTTGACCTCTTATAATTTGACCTGGTATTTCCAATATTTTAAAATTATAAGTATTTTTTTTTATTTTAGGATGAACTGATCATTTGATAAAAACATTATCTTTCGAAAAATATTTCTTTAGCGGTTTTCAATAGCCAAATTACCATACCTGGTGGTTTAAATTTAAATTTATGCGAGGAAAGGTTCGCTGATATTCGATATAAACATGTAAAATAAGTATAAACAGGAAAAGAGATATAAAATTCTATCACGGTTCTATCATATTTCTATACGAAAAAAAGAATAAATTGAGAATTTCAAAAGCTCATGAATTCATATAATTTCAATCCCTGTTATGGTTAAAAGCACTTAGCCAACTCTTCCACTTGAATGACTACAATAAAAGCATTATGCGTACGGTGTAGGGAAGGATAATACAAAGGGCCGGCTTTTCAAATGATAAGGACAGAAGTCCAGATTTAAAAATGATATTAATAAATATTCATAATATCTTGTTGTTAATACGCAGTTATATTAAATTTGTGAGCTATTCGTAATATAGGAGATTCTGTCAGTTCTTATTAGCTTTTATAAATAAAATTCTCATATTTTATAGATAATTGCATGGCTGTAGCTCTCTTCTGCAGGCACTTAATATCAGACGGTCTAAAATCGATAGTAACGTTGAATCACAGGCATCACTCGATAGAATCACGATTCTGAAAATAACTGGGATCTCCTCTGCTCTTTAAGTGAACAGCAACAACAACAGATGCTGAACTATGCTGAAAATCGGGTCATTTGTGAATTGTTTATAGCGATCGATCATAAAATATAGCTTTAAAAATCACATTTTCAGCAAGTACAGGATAGGGCAAAGAAATGGCACTGTTTCAAATAATCACAAAGAAAATCTACCACTTGTGTAAAAACGACACCTTCGATCTTTTGGGACACCACCCCCTCCATATTCCATTGGCGGTAGATCGAGTAATCTCCTACTCGGATTTCAAATAATTTCATTTGCCAAGTTTGATCTGGCGTACAATATACTTAAAAGCGTTACGATACTGTATTCTGTTCCAATCAGATTGTAGGTCTGCGTATAACAAGTCTAAGGAACGCCTTTTACTCTAGTGCATCGTTCCAACCATGAAGTTGTTGGCGGGCAGAGTCATGGTTGTGATTATTTGAAATCTCTTTCTTATTTATTATGATTTTGGATTATCATTTTATGCGTTTTCATACTTTGATAACCTGTTCATAAATGGTTGGTTGGTTGGTTGGTTTATTAGAATATTTGCGGTCGACTACTAAGGTCAATTTGCGCCTTTTACACAAGTTATATCTGTACGCAGCCCGGGACAAACACAAACATCCATGCCCACGGCGGAATTCGAACCCACGACCATGTGGACTCCAGAACTAGAAAGCCTACGCCCTAGCCCTCTCAGCCACCTGGCCGACGTTCATAAATGGGAAGGAATTTCAAAATACAGGGTGTGCCGTAATGAGTGAACGAAAATTTGGTGGGTTATTCTAAGCAAGAAGAGTTCCTATGAACATGGGTCCGAATTTGAACGATAACTGAGATATGAACAGAAATAAAAATGTCGCCACCAAGATGGCCGGGAGAGGCCGTGGCCTGGTGGGCTTCGACAGAACACGCAACTTCAGGGAAGTTAAGCAACATCAGACACGGCTAGTCACTGGATGGGCGACCATCAGTGACAAACGATCTTAACCCCCCCCCCCCCACCGGCTGCTGCGACCATCTTACAGCAGTCGTTAATCCAGGTCCATCCAGGGACCTAAATCGTCGGCCTCTGGCCATAGAGGTCCTGGATGGACGTATTGAATACAATCAATAAAAAAAAAGAAAAAAAGAAGATCAACAAGTTAATAACTCAGGTTCTGCAACGCCTAGAATAATGAATTTTGTAGGAATAATAGGGTACATAAAGCTGTATATACCGTTAAAATTTGATCGTATTCCAACGAGTAGTTTCCGAGTTACGCATTCAAAATCGTACAGTTTTTATGTACCCTATTATTCCTCCAAATTTCATCATCCCCGATGTTAGAGAACGTAAGTTATTAACTTGTTGATCTTGATGGCGCATTTTTATTTCTGTTCAAATCTCAGTCATCGTTCAAATTCGTACCTATGTTCAAATGAAGTTTTTTTTTTTTGCTTAGAATCACCCATACTATCATTTACCAAATTTTCGTTCACTCATTACGGGAAACCCTGTATATCTAAAAATATCTTTTTACAGTATTTAAAAAAATAAGTTCAAGTTCTTACAAACGAATGTATTGTTAGAAAGTAACCTAACCTAATCTATAAAAGTGAGCGTAGGTATGTATGTATGTTTGTATGTGTGTATGCATGCTTGTACTCGATGCAAATTCACACAGTTTGTCATAGACACACGAAATTTTGTACAACAATTCTTTGAAACCAGAAGAAAATTACTGCAAAATTAAAAAAACCATACTCCAACCCATTTCCTCTTACATCCCCCCCTACAAGTGTGAAAACGACACTTCTGGCTCCTAGAATGTGCCATTGAACTTATACTCTTACTTTTAATTGGCGGTCTTGGCGATTTGGCCAAATGCTTACGAAAAATGCTTTTATTTATGACACCATTTGAAATAAGATATTACATATTTCACTTTAAATAAAAGTGAACAATCAATGAAAAATCGTAATAAATACTTATATTTATATCTTACGCTCATAGATGGCGACACCTCCTGTCAATTTATTTTATGACGCCACCTGCTTGATATTTGAACTACGAATAGCCTGGCCAACACTGAGTACTACAGCAAATTAATTCTATAATGCAAACTTTTCTTTACGAACTTAAAGTTTCATGAAGAAGGCCCGACTTTATTATTACAATGGCGTCGTTCATATCTATTACTCGGGTTAAATGCAAATATCGATGTAGATATCTTTTTGTTTGCAATTACTCTGTCTACGTTCTTAGGGGAACTCTCCAAAGAGGAAGGACATTTCGTTGCTGGCATTGATGTCCATCTCTCCAAGCAAACCCAGTTCATCCAGATGGGGTTCATCCAGATACATAAGAGGTGAATGGTATTAATAAATATATTCTGAAATTTGTTGGTCTCTATCTTGCAGAAAGAATTTATGCGATGTGTCATAGGAAATTATTCTCTTAAGACGCGAGAATCTGTGAAATAGGAGCATCATCAGTTGTAACAGCATCTAATGAGGTGGCATTTGTGAATATTTTCATCATGTGTTCGAAGAAACCGCTATTTGCATCCGAAGTTGATAGTTCAGAACAATCTGATAGCCAGCCATCATTACACTTAATATTATTTCTTAACTGGAACAATAATGCTGTCCCCAGTCAATACCTTTTTTCTCTCAGGGCTCAATCTGTGCCATCTATAAATTCACATATTAAAGATACCGTGTTATACAGGGTGATTTACATCGAATGTAAAATACTTAAAGGGGGTATTATAGAGGTTAAGATAAACACAAAACGTCCTATGAACATGGGTTCAAATATGAACGATAACTGAGATATGAACAGAAATAAAAATGCCGCCACCAAGATCAACAAGTTAATAACTCAGATTCTGTAAAGCCTAGATTAATGAAATTTGGAGGAATAACAGAGTACATAAGACTGTGTATATCTTTAAAATTTGATCTAATTCTAACAAGAAGTTTCCAAGTTACTCATTCAACATCATAATACGTGTTCACTTGTGAGTACTAACTAGCACTTGTCACAATTTTGACTGTGTAACTCGGAAACTTCTCGTTGGAATTCAATAAAATTTTAACGGTATACACAGTCTTATGTACCTTGTTATTCCCCCAAATTGCATTAATCTAGGCTTTACAGAACCTGAGTTATTAACTTGTTGATCTTGGTGGCGGCATTTTTATTTCTGTTCATATCTCAGTTATCGTTCATATTTGAACCCATGTTCATAGGACGTTTTGTGTTTATCTTAACCTCTATAATACCCCCTTTAAGTATTTTACATTCGATGTAAATCACCCTGTATGCCATAAACGATAATTACAATCTGAAATGTGACCAATGTTACTGGGTTATGTGGTGAAGTTTTTTGCTGGGAACAAGAGTATCAATTATATAGGAGTGAAATTTAAACATACCTCGTGCTCGTTATATCTAACCTGGTGGCATTCTTATGAGTCACCTCGAGAACATCTATGTTCATGGGTCTGGTGTCATTAAATTCATAATGGTCTAACCCGAAGATGGTTTGGAATTTTAAAAAAAATAAAATTTCGAAAAATTAATTTTAATAGTCAATATACCGTAAAATGTTATGGCATTTTGCCTGCGTTTAATAATTTTGTAACGTCGCTATTTTTAATGCCGATTCGTAAAACTGTAAGGGTTTTTTGGGATTCAAGCATGACGAAGTAAAAACAACAGAGTTAGTTTTTTTTCGTTATGAGGAATTTTTCGTAAGAAAATATTTTTCGTAATGCACGAACATAGATGTATAGAGAACAAGCATTTCCATTGCTTTCTTTACTGCGCATCCATGCGCCCGAGAATCGTTTAAATTTAACGAAAGTGACGTCAAGTTTTTGTACGAAAAATTTTTCGTAAAGAAAAAAACTAACTCTAATAAAAGCAAACAAAGAGAACAGCAAAACAAGGGTTTGTAAAGTTTTGGACCATGGTTTACATCAATACTGTGATACAAGGAACGTTCGAAGAGTAATATACCAGAATTTATTTATTACGATACGAACACTGCTACGTGACGGAAATTTCTAGGAGTCTTAGTTTGAACCCTATAATGCGAAGTTGCAAGCTCCGCCGCCAGTCGCAGCGCGATAGCTAATGTTAAAAATGGCAAATGTCTTTGATGCACGTTACAAACAGCGTGCTGGACTGAATTTCTCGTTTATGAGGGAGAAAGTGTCAGGAATATCCGTAAGCGATTGTGTTTTCGTACGGGAAACCATGAGATCCTATTAGGGTACAATGGCAATGTTGTGTGCATTGTGTAAAAATAGTTGCGTGAGCAGAACCAAGAATGGTATCGAGGGGGAATACACGCTCTTCCAGAACGCTGGCATAAAGACAAAGAAACGGAAAGAGACTTCTTTGAAAAATCATCGGTAGAACTGACTGTGCTAGCGATGCGATGTCAGAGTTGTAAATTTGTATATTCCATATATATTAATTTTTAAACGCTCCTTGTATTTGTTGATGTGCCGAAGCAAGGGGAAATTACGAAATAAAAAATAATTACCCCCTCTGACCGAAAAATGGTATATATTTACAATAAAAAAATGATATTGAAATGTGTACCATATTTTCGGACAGAGGGAATTGTAAACAGAAGCGCGTCGATGATTCTCTTTCCGGGTTGATTTAAGCGTGATAGCTTGAATTTTAGTGGCAAAAAAGAGGCCAGCAGCAAGAACATTTAAACGGGCTTACGGCGAGTCTATAATGGGCCTAGACGGGTTTTGAGATGGAGATTCGGTACGGTCAAAACTATTTTTTTCAAAGTTTCATTGCTTGAAAAAGAATTACTTACAACAAATGTTAGCATCTTAACAACTGCATCAACTAGGTTAACATAGTTTCTATCAGTTTTCATCTTCATTATAACTAACTTTTGTTCTTGAAGCCTATAGGCTTAATTGTCTGTAAAGATGTTGATGCAGGCGAATTTTAATGAACTGCGCTCCATTATCTCTTGAACGAAGATTTTATTATGAAACTGATTATACAGGGATGAAAATAATCGAAATAACTTTATTTTTAGAAGGAGCAAATCCAATATCGGACTCACAATATACCTCGAATGTATGCAAAGTATAACTCAGTAATTTAATCTGAGCAACAGAAATAGGAATTAGAAGATGAATTTCAAAACGTTACGATATAAAGTGGAAACTTTAAAATGGAGCAATAATGCTTTCTGAATAATAATAATATTCTCCGTTCGTGTCTCTCTCTCTCTCTCTCTCTCTCTCTCTCTCTCTCTCGTGAAAAATTAGAGATTGTAGATTGCCTTTGTAAAAGCAGAAAGAGTCGGCGGAGAGGGGAGGTATTCATGTCAATAGTCGTTCTGGAACCACAGGACGAGCACCAGGAAATGAACGCCCCGATTATGCGCACCACTGCCATCATCGGGCGGATGGTGAGCGTCGCCGTAGCAACCGCTGGACGACAGATGCATCCGTCCACAGCCTCTGACATCATTTCCCATGAATACGAGAGAGAGAGAGAGAGAGAGAGAGAGAGAGAGAGAGAGAGAGAATTCGGGGGTGGTATTGGGAGTGGGAGGAGGGAGAAATCGACAGATTGTCAGCGAAGATCTTCATCGGAATTAATGCTCAATTTGCATAAAAATTACGAGTCAGTGGTGATGTTTTCAAAATGTTCAACTTGCTTGCTGGGCGTTTCCTTTCGAGTAAAGGCTTTTGAGAATACTTTCAAAAACAGCAGCAGGAGACAATGCTTTTACAATGATAATAAGAAAAAAGTAAATTATTTTTCTTTTTGTCACTTCTAGACAAAGCAATCGAAAATTTAAAAGGCTGAAGTTTTCAATGACCTCGCTCTCCGTATTTCGACTCTCTTTGTTTGATGTTCTTATCAAAACGCGGCGGAAACGGGAAGAAAATTTACTAATTGCGGTAAAGAAAACGGATACGGATATCGATCCGAAAAACAGACGGTTCCTTATGTCAGTGCCGAGTTTAGAATGCAATTGTTTCTCGTAAAGTCTTTCAAAAACATAGTTTGTCCAACTGAGTTTCATTGTTACCATAGGAGTTTCAATCTGTAATAAAGAAACAGGATAGAGATGGGATTTCCAAATTTTGTCTTAATTTATTTTAATCATTATCAAACGATATTAAATTCTAAATCTTAATTTATTAAGGATTAAATTTAAAATTACGTCACGGCTTCCGACTTCGCTCTGTATCTTCTCGATTTTCTGTATCCTTTGTCAGAGCAAAGAATGAAAGTGAGGCTTTGGCAAAGGATAGCCCTATCCGAAACGTCAGCTTTTTTCAGGGTTTTACCACCCTGTGTTAATTTTCATTTTTATTTTATTCCAGTTACTATAATGGGTTAGTAGTTAAGGAAATTTTGAAGAGTAGTTTAAACTGACAAGTTCTAATGCTGTTTTCAATTGATATTCAGGTATCTCTTCAGATCGTATTCAGTGCATTATGCAAACAATAAGTTTACTGTAAGATTCGCACAATACATTAAAGAATATTAGAATCTGTGCAAACATATTCACTTCTGCTTATATTTATGAAATTCTCTGGAATCCGGGCCGGCATTTCTTTGTCATTTTCAAACTTAATCTAAGATAATAATCTTAAAAAGCAAAATTCAAAAATATACAATGACAATTATAACTCAGAAAGTCGAATTGCTATTCGAACATGTCAAAATTCTTTTTCCAACATTAAAAATAAATGTACTAAGCTATGACAACTGTTGCGGTGTAACAGTGAGCTAAATATGCTGCCAACTTCGGATATTCAGGCAATCATAACAAATTGACTATTTTATTTGAATTAATATATGCTTGATAAGTATCTCTTCAGAAATAAAGTAAAGATGAATAACGGGAGAGAAACAACATTTGATAAATTTTATAAGAGAAATGGAAATTGTCTCAGTGGTAGAAGTGAAGACACTCAACTCTCGTGTCCCTGAATGTCTGCTCATCCTCCCTAATTCGAATCTAGGTCGCGGAATTTTTTTCTTTCATCTTCCACTCTTAAAAATTTATCAAACGTTAGAGCATTCCTCAGTTATTTATCTTTATTTCTGAGTTTTCATCAACTCTTTATGGTTTCAAGAAAAGAAAATTCTCAACCTGCGAAACAGGTACCTGCTCTGCCATTCGAGCTACCTTCATGAGCCAAGTAGTGTATATTAAACAGATAGCTTTGCTGTACAGTATTCGCGGTGATTCATTAGTAGAAGCGACGAGACCCTAATTTAAATCCAGGTCGTGGAGTTTCCTTTTCTTTTCCCACTCTTAAAAATTTGCATCTTTTCAGTGTAATATCATAATTTGCGAAAAGAAAGCAATGCATTATTTACATCAGGAATATACATGAAGAACATGAACCAATCGTTGTCAATAAATTATTTATAACCAAAGCATAATTCTAAGAAAATTGCACTAAATAAATTCATGTCAGGCACAGAGAGTTATCTAAAGAACATGTTCAATGCCATCGCAGTTTCCTATATTATTCACAAAAATCCCTAGGACGTAAGCATTAATGTAACTTTGTTTGCCTGGAAATGTCAGATAAAGAGCTTTGATTCCGGAAATAGGTGCTTTCGCCATATCTTCAAATTTAATGCTTTCATCTTTTCGGTAGAAGGAAACATTCCGATATTTTTTTCGAAAATAACAGGGACGCCCTTTACTAATTTATTTATATTCACATTGAAAATCAATGTTTATTTTTAATTTAAGTTTTTATTTTAACGTATATGGCATTTGTGAATGAAATTGTGAGAACTAGATCTATGGATCCTTTTAATTTATTGTGCTGGTTTTCGTTCAATGTTTGATCATTAAGAGAGGCTTGTTTCAGATTTTTGCGTTATCCTGCTATTCTTATTCGTGAATTGTCAGATTTCACGATCTGCGCGTAACATAAACACGCATGCGCATTTTAATCTCTTATTGAACGAAATTGTTACTATGGTTATGATTTTCTCTTTATGATTACGAATATTGTTACTGATTTTTTTAACAATAATTATATTAAGTCACATCGCAACTTATTGCAACTTATTTAGTCGTTGAAAAGATTCTATTGCTTCATATAAATAAATAAATATACTTTCCTTACTTATCCAATCTCTCTACAGAACGTGGAATTGGTAGAAATAAGAAGAGAGTAGCGCAATGGATATAATTCAAAAAGATTTTCTTGTAAATTTTAACGCTATTCATTTAGGAAATGACATTAATATACCGGGGATCTTTAATTCTCTATTAGTTTTAATAATGTATTCAAATTTTTCTAAGGGACAATTCCTGGAATTTTCTTTTATTCGTTTGTTGCCATCTGTGACAATAGGATGCCTAAATTTAATTTTAAATTTCCCTGTATATTACCCTGCGCGGAGGCCTTTTCCAAGAAAATCGTACATCACGGACCCATCAAATGAGCATTCCCTACGTTCACCGAATTTCGAAGCATGCCATGATTGTAACGTCTTCCCTGGAGACGCCATGGTAAAGGGACGCTTGTTTCGGAAGCTACAACACCTAGACACAAATTACCTGCAGCATTCCTGCAGCTGAGAGATCATTTACCTCTAGACAAAAGCTAATTCGTCTTACTGGTTTGTTTTCTTCGCTTTCCTTGGCTTTATAAGATCTCTTCAAAGCAGGAAAACGAATGAGAGGGGAATTAAATCGCTGGAATTTATTGCTCGAGAAATGCAGCTGAAGTTTTTGATATGGAGAGCTGTTGTTTTTATTGGCAATGCAAGGGATCGTTTCGTTAATAAACTTGATCCTCTTGATAACGAAGATCGGGCTTCAACCCAAAGTCATCTGTCGTGATGCAGACGTTTGAACAAACAAAGAAGACGACGACAGAGGAGGATGATGGAAGACGGAAGATAAAGAGAGAGAGGAGGAGAGATTGAGATTTAAAAGTGAAAATAAACCTGAAAAAATTGAACAGAAGCCTGTGCGTTAAATACGTCATCGGTGCTCAAACGAGCGTGCACAGTCGAGAGATGACGTCAGAGCCACGCGGCGTTCTTGTCGTTGATGACGCTATCGATCGGAGCCATGCGTCAGCCGCTGAATCCTTGGCCGCTGTCGCCGTCTGCCCCGCGCCGTCCCCCGCTCTTTTCCGAGCCCCTCCGCACTTGGCAGCTGGGGCTCCAGAGAAAAAGCCACAAACAGTGACGCAGAATAAAGCAGAGAATAGAAATTAAAAACACTTAGGGCATCCTACCATACATTTAAAATAAAAGGGCATAAAAGGGGAACGAGAAGAACATGTTTTTCTCTTCAAAGTAGAAAAACTTAAGTTCAAGGACATATAGAGTTCTATTACATTTTTTTGTTTAACATTCTGGGGTTTGTTTACCCGTGATATAAAAATTTGCATTTAAACCATAAGAATTTTCATAATGCAGTTTTACAATCTCAGTAAGACAATTATTTACGCATAATATATACATCATTCAACTATTAAATCATGCATAAAAACTATACTGCAACAAAGAAGGGATAAAACGGTTATTCTTAACGTTATTAAGTAGAAGAAGAAAATGGACTCCTACTTTTAAAATTGTACAGTGATAACTGTAATACAAATGAACGCTTTTATAGATACAAAGGATTCATTTTAAATAAAGATAAAATATTTCACGTTTGATAAACTACTGGAACTATCATTGAAAAAAGTGGATGATGCTCCCACTGAAGAGAATGATAGACACTCCCAGCACGCAATTCCGTTGACTTTATTTATTTGACTGGCACGAATTGATAAATGTTATGAAATGATATTTACAGTGAATTTCACAATAACGTTTAAATTCTGCTTTTTATAAGAAATATAAATTAATATGCTCACAAATGTTTTTACTAGTATTTTCCTCCAACACTAAAGAAGAGAGCATGGTGTCAATCCTTCTTTAATTATGTTTTAAAAAACCGTATTTAAAAAAAATTATTTTTGAGATAAGAGTTTATGATTTCATCAAAATAGTAGACATTGGAAAGTATTTTCTTTTTAAAATAGATTAGATTATCAGGTAATTTAATAAAAGATAATAAAAAATAGCCGAAATTCCTTAAGTTGAACATTCATTATACATTCAAAAGCCAAAAGGCATGTATGCAAATTGAACACTGCAGAGTTCATAGACTGGACTAATCCAAAACAGCATATAAAGGTTGCGGCCATGTACGCTAAATCTTCTTGTATGTCTGTTGCTGTGATCATGGCAAGGCGACGAGTACTATCCGAACGTGGCATGATACCGGTTGCCCGACGCATGGAGCAGGCTATTTCCGAGGTTGTTCAGGAATTCAACATTCTGCGACCCACGGTGTCGCTTGTGTAGAGCTCTCAACTGTAAGGTGAAATGGAAGAGTTCACTTTATCGCGCTCAATATGTAGGGACGTCATAGAAATAGTATACTTTAATACCCTCAAGCGAGATCTGTGAGCCGCTTATTTTTCACTCAAGCTTGCTCGCAACCGCTCGTTGCAGCCTATTGTTGAAGTGCCCGGATAAAAGAAAATTAGAGCATTAAAAAAAAAATTCCCTACCTATCCCTCCTATTGAACGCGATAAAGTGAACTCTTCCATTTCAGTTTACAGTGTGAGAACTCTACAGGAAATAACTCCTGGAAGGCATTAACACGCCGCGCCATGGACAACGCAGTGGCCGAACTTGGCTACTTTCTCACCGGGACCACTGGCATCTGGTTAGAATTGTCATTTCTAACCGACAACTCACAGAACTTGAAATCACTGGCACGTTCAATGCAGGCGCTTTCCAGCAGGTTGGTGCGGGGTGATTTAACATCTACGAATATGTTATGGTAGCAGAAAATTCACCGGAATACCCTGCTAACGCAACAACACAAGATAGAGAGCATCACATGGGCTCGTGAACATATTACGTGGACCTTGGAATACTGGAATCGGGTTGTGTGGTCCGACGAACCACGGTGACGAAATGATCCGGAATGAACCACACACCCCATGAAGCCATGGATCAAACTTGTCAATAAGGCACCGTGCAGGCTGGTGGTGGATGCTTTTGCATGGCATAGATTTGGATCCTTTGTTCTTCCTAGACACGTCACGGAACGGTTCCGCTAAAGTTAACCGGCTTGATGACCATTTAGACCCCTTAATGAATTTTGTGCACCTCCACAACGATGGGGTTTTCCAGTAGGATAATGATGTATGTCATCGAGCTCAATTGTGCAGAACTGGTTTGAGAAATATTCAAAAAGGTTCCAACGAATGGTGTGGTCAACTCGATCTCCAGATATAAAACCCATTGAACATTTATGGAACGTTTGGAGAGATCCCCGCGCACCAGAGATCCGTCACCTACTAATAGTAGGGTCTGCGGATAGCACTCTAGAGTCTAGACGACATGGCACAACATCTCGCCAAAAGTCTTCCAGCATCTTGTGAAATTCATGCCGGGCCAGAGGGAGGCACCCCTGACTTTTGGCCTTGGTGTACATAAGAAACGTTCGAGAAAATAAATAATTCGATTTATAGAAATACACCACTTTCAATTTAAAGTGATTAGTAAAGAAAACTCCTCATGCATTTATTTATACAATAAAATACAAACACACTACAAAAATCAGCAAAGTTCACATGTACAGTCGGGTGCAAAAAGGTTTACATTTAAGTCAAAGTTTGAGCACGTGAATAGCACATCCCAAGCGCATACCTGCTACCCTATTTTCATTCAGAAAGGACAGGTCCAGTCTAATCTGCCTTGACTCTCAGTAAAAGTACCTGATTTTGCAACCGGTAAGCTCAGTTCTTACGGAGCAGGTAATAACCTTTTTCACCAGGCTGTACATCTTGTAGTAATGTGCGAACTTCGATAACGCCTATATCTAAATAAGCTGGGATAAGTTCAACGATAAGTCACTCAATATATTATTTGCTACTAGTTAGGTTGCTTCCGATATTATCCACAAGCAACAATAGATCGCATTTTTTCAACATAGAATTTTTTTTCTAAATTAGAAAGCCATGCTTCATACAGTTTGCTGGTCCTCTAAGCCTTCTTGTTGCTTCTGTATGTATTTTTGCCGCTAAAGCAACTGGAATTTTTGACTTGCTGATGAATAAAATTTTGGTGTTTCGGTATTATACGTTGGGGCAACTATTTCCCGTAAGTCATTCTTTGCTTTGCTTTCTACTGAAACACCTTCTAAAATGACCTGTTCATATAACTGAATTACTGAGAATGTGTCCCTTGAGGTTAAAGCAAGAATGTGGTTTATGCATATGCGCTCGCGAACACTTCAGCCACAGTGTTCGACAGATTCACTGTAGAATTTACCATAACGATTCTGAACTTTTATCTTTGGAGACACCTCAAAGCAAACACTAATATGCAACGACTAACGCAAATATGGATATGGTACATCAACGTATTGTAGACGCCTGTGAAGCCATCCGTAACCGCCATGGATGTCTATGAAAGGGTTGGACAATACATGGTCCGTTGTGCATGTTTCGAACATTTACTCTGACATTGTAGTATTATGCAAACTACATACTACCAGTATTTCTTGTCGTTTAGCGGTGTCATACCAGTCATCTTTGGTCAGAACATTGTGAACTGCAAACCTAGAACGTTTTCATCCAAATAATGGAATCGCCCCATTTCAATCTTTTTCTGTTGATTATCTTTTTCAATAGATACTGTTCATTTTCAGTGTTTCAATTGCAGTCTTGTTTTGCGTCTTATAATTGGAATAACTCATCAACCAAGCAATTACGGTCATATGTTTACATGACCTCTTTTTTAGTTGTTTTGGATGGTGAACGAACTTCTTCATAAAATCTTACATATTTATTAGGAGCTTTAGCATAAAGGCTACTTATAAGAATGCGCCCTTGGTCTGTACGTTTATCCGTTCGGCTGTCTGTCCGCCGTTTGCACGATTACTTGAAAACGGATTAACTTTTTCAAATTCTGTTTTCAGAAATATGACCATCAATGTCTTAGCTCGGCCGTACCAACTTTTCAGAATTTTTCGTGGACCCCTTCAAGTCGAATTCACCTGCTAAAACAGTGAGTGTAAAGAATACCAAGATAATGGTATGTCATATAGCAATCGATTTGTCAAGAAGGGATACATTGGTACTTTCTGTTCATCTTTTAAGCATTACTGACATCGGCGCACGCACGTGAAATTGCTCAAGTGCTCATAATATATATTATTAAGTAGTGGAAAAATGGAGCTACTTAATGGTTTTAAAATGTCAGTCCGTCCCCTTTATAATTTCTACACTTTTTTGAGGTAGAAGATTGAAATTCGGAATGTAGCTTCCTATGGGCATGTCCATCTGCACTATTTAGTTTGGTTTTGATTGGTACACTGGGATCGGAATTACGGGGGTGGGATTCAGAGTGCACAACATTTTGATAGTCATATATTTACACAAACATAACTCAGTTTGATGGGAACAGTAATACGGTTCTCAATTTTGAAGTGGTAGAAATGCTACTTTATTTTGTGAATGATTGGTTAAAAAATTCTCCTATTGATAGATCATTTCATAAACACAAACTGCTTCCGCCTTTAATGTGCAAAGATTTTTTCTATAAATCATTTTTAAGAGCTGGAGCAACATATCTCACCAATTTAAAAAATTGTGGCAATTGTGTGTCAGCAATCGTCCTGCATGTTACATACAAAAATGTCTCTTTCCTTGTTATATTGAATAGGCCTGACTTCTTTATTATGGATGTAACTGAATTCTTTCTTAAGTATGTAGCTTTTTAAAAACAAAATTTAGAAAAAAATTATTCGCTATGAATGGCGAGTCTCTGTTTCAAGAAGCCTGCTCAGAAAGCAGCAATGTTGTTTTAAAAAGACAATTTTTTGACTCATTGCAGTTATTTCATTATTTCATTTTGCGCATCTTCACAATGATTCATCTATGATTTTGCTTATGTGCAGTAATCAAGAATTGCTTTTTTTTTAATTCAACTATGATCTCTTTCCCAGAAATCAAACCAGGCGATTTCAAGAAAAATTGTCTTGTCCTTCTTTTTTCTGTATATCTTTGTTTCCAGTAAATAGCAGTTTTTCCTCCAACGCTTCCACATGATTGGTTCCAAATTACCTCACCACTGAAAAGCGAATCGGGAGAAGACGCCAATAGGGAGTATTCATATTTTTACATCGCTCTTGTTGGCAACGACTTTGATGGCCTTTAACGGTAATAGCTGTAATTCAACTTCACCCCTTTCGTCACCCCACGATCCCCACGAGGCCACCTCGTGCCACTGAAATAAGAATGGCGGCCAGCCAGACGGTGGGCTTCGTTGAGCAATTATCAGACGCTGGGCGGATTAATTAGCGAACGTGTGAAGGTAATCAAGCCGGACAGACGCCGGGGTAAACAGGGCGCCAGCGCCCGTAGCCAAACGAAACATTCGAAGAGAACGAGAAGAAATTCCCATCTTCCCTCTTTTCATCATTCGGGAGGAAGGGAGGAAACCTTCATGCTGAATTAGGTTCTTCACATGGAAAAATATTCAAATGGAAACATAGTGCATGTCGAGAAACTTCCAGATCTGCTATAAAGCTAACTTGGAAAAGCTCTGAAGACTCTTCTCCGATCGCTCACCCTTGGGATTGCCTATGAGTCACTACAATTTCATCCCAAGCGCTTCTTGGTGACTTCTAAGTTTAAATGTTCGCTCGAGGGTGGGAAGAATGTTTCTCAAATTCCGAAACGTTATATGGGAACCGAAAAGATTGGGAAAAGATGTTCGACGTACATACGAATGATGACTTTTCCACATTTGCATAAGATTCATTCATTTTATGAGGAAAGAGCACTGTGAATGAAGTAATGTCTTACTTCCTGAGTAAGGAAACACCCAAACATGTTAGGGATCTGCTCGCGAGGTAAAATTCAAAATAACGCTACAATGGTTACATATCGTCAGTGAAAAAAACATAAATCTTTAGTAGTCTTTTGAAATATTAGATCGAAACATTTTATTAAGTACAGCTATTGAATTGTGTTACTATCTATTCTCAAAAAATTTGGAAAAATTTATTGCAATCCATTCAAATACATGGAATTTATATTTGTTGGCTAAGTATCAACATGTTTCTCTGTTACTGCAATACAGCTTCTAGATGATGGTTGACAATCCAGAATTCAGTTTATTCATTTCTTAATAAACATGGTTGAATGTCGTAAAACTTGTTATATGATATCAGTTACATTAGATCTTCAGTATTGATATTTCCTGCATGTATTGATTTGTACGAAATACAATTGTATTATTCACTCCACGTGCGTTGTAAATTAAAATCAGTGGAGAAATACATTGTGAAAATGCTACCCAAAATGCTACCCAAAATCACAGAATATTTTCTGATAAAAAGCAGAAAACGTACCCTTACACCCTAGTTTCCGCTGTCACCTTCAAAGTAGTGACCTCCGGCACATAAGCAACGATCGCAACGATTTTCCCATTTTTGGAAGCACTCCTGAAAGAATAAAAGACTATATGGTATTCAAGACGTTGCGATTCCGCTTGGATATCTTTAGTGGAGTCAAAACGTCGCCCTTTCATTTTAGGGAAGAGGTAGAAGTCGCAGGGGGCTAGGTCAGGAGAATAGAGAGGATGGGGGACCGCTGCCATGTTTTTTGCCAGGAATTCTTTCAGAACGAGAGGGTGTGTGCGAGTGCGTTGTCCTGGTGGAGCAACCAGCCTTTTTCGTCCACAACTCGGGCCATTTGCCCGAAATTTTCCCTCAGTCTCTGAAATTCTCGCAGAAAATTTTTCTGTTACAATCTGACCAGGTTGAATAATTTGGAAATTCGCAGAAGCACAAGAACACGTTGCAACGCACACACCAATAACTCGCAAAGAAATGCACCTACGATTACCAAATTTGGCCGAACTGCAGCTGAAAGGTGCACCAAGAGGCATCTAACGGTAGAATCTCGTACAGTTTTTGGTCTGGGCGGAATATTCGCGGATATTTTGGGTAGCACTTCATATTTTGAATGGAGTTTGTTCTTTCTTATAGCTAAGGATGAAAATATTTATAAAAACTTAACCATTCATCCCATTCAGGTTCGAAAAAGAACCGGCTGTGCAGAACTTTAGCAGTTTATAATAAATCTCTGAGATTTATTATGTCATTATCCACAGTCATTTCCCGTTTCTCATCTGAGGTTATTGTTCTCTGTACTGTGTTTAAAGACAAAATGAAAACAGACCTTACAGTACAACACTGTAGTTTAAAACCATCTAGTTTCGGCATTTAATCCCGCCTTCATCAGGGTACAAGAGAAATAGGCTGGCAGCCCTTACATAATGACACAGTAAATGATACAAAATACGATAATGCAATGAATTTTCACTTACTGTAATAACGTGTTTTGTATCATTTATTGTGTCATTATGTAAAGGCTGTAAGCCCTTTTCTCTTGTGCACTGATGAAGACGGGATTAAATGCCGAAACTAGTTGGTTTTAAACCATTCTGTAAGTTTTTTTTCATTTTGCATTTATATGACTTCATAATTTTTCGGCTCAATTACTATTTTATCATTTCCAGCTAAATATAAATCTATTCAGTGTAGAGTCGAACCTGAATAAGTGGATAGCCTCCGGACTGGGAAGAAAGTATATGCTTATCCGGATTATCCACTTATCTAGTTAAGTTTGAATTCAACTTAATACAACCGGACTCTACTCTCAGTATCCACTAAAGCGAATTAACCACTTATAAGGTATCCACTTAGCGAGGTTCGACTACATTATTAATACTTTTCACTGCATATGAATTACTATCACTAGGTTATCGATTAAATATTGTCCAAGAAACAAAAGGTACACTGTAGAAAAATATTTATTAGATAGATTCAGGGGTTGAAGCGTATCGTTGTTTAACTTCATGATGAGAGGTAATGCATTTACAAGGGTCGTTCAAGGTTGACCTAGACTTTCGCGCATATAAAATCGTAAAATAACTCTAGAATATTACATTTTTCTGGAAACATTAAGTAATCCTTTTTGAATATCTCACGATTGCCATGACGTATTTGACGCATGCGCAGCAACTTTTGTAAAAAGCAGTGTCTCCCTAGCTGTGGGACAGCGGTGTATAATTAAATATTTTGTGAAGGAGAAGGTTAAACCTGCTGAGATTTTAAGATTTCAACAACAGCATAGGGAAACAACGATGTCACGGGCAAGAATATACGATTTTTGTAATCAGTTTGACGGAGGAGAAGGCTGGTGACAAATGCAATGCATGGACACGTTTGTCCATCTGGAGTGACATCAGTGAACATCGCACGCATTGAGCAAGCCATTCTTGAAAAAGCTATCACAATTGCAACCCTGTATTACTGCAAATTGCTTCAAGGTGCCGTCCGCAACGCCATTCACGAGAAAAGACCCGGGATACTGTCCGGAAATATCATTCTTCTCCATGATAATGCCCGGTCTCACACGGCGAATTTAACAGTAGCAACTCTTGGCAAAATGGGCAGGGAAGTGTTGCCCCATACCCCTGACAGTCTAGACTTGGCTCACAGTGATTGTAATTTGTTTGGGCCGCTTAAAAAAACATCTGAAGTTCCAGAGATATGAACCGCTGTCCCACAACTACAGCGACACAGCTTACTACAATGTTTGCTGGAGCTGCTGCGCATGCGTCAAATACGTCATGCCGATTGCGGGATAACAACACCACCTCTACTCAATGCCTGAGCGCGAACATTTCATACGTTGTTACACCATCATACGGAGTCATGTGTAACCGTATTTCTACCAATAATAAGCCATAAATTATGACTCCGCATGATGATGTAACAATGTATGAAATTTCGTGCTCAGGCTTTGAGTAGAGGTAGTGTTGGGGATACTCAAAAAGAATTACGTAACCTTCCCTGAAAAATATAATATGCTAGAGCTATTATATGCGCGAAAGTCTAGGTCAACCTTGAACGATCCTTGTAAGTTATTTATTCTTAATTTAGCCTTAACCGATATCTAAACCTTTTAAGAGCTCATTTCATTGGTTTACAGAAACGCACAAAATTTGCAATAATCAAACAGGAAAAAAGATTTCATTTATAAGAAAAAATCTGGAAATAAAGCCTAAATTTGAGATTTAAAATTTATTTAATTTTAAAATTCTCTTTATCGACTAGTTACTTGAAGAAGCAGCATTAAGACAGAGACAATTTAAAAATTGAAATGAGATTAGGCAAACATATCTTCGACTTTAAGATACGTTCTTTAATCCATCTTTCACGAAGAACTGAACTGTTTTCTTCATCACCCAAGACCACTGTTTACATCACTGAAAAGAAACGTTTCCTGTTAAAGTATTCTGAAAAATTTACTTGTTAATTTTTTTCCCTCTACATTAGCTAATTATATTTTTCTTTCTTATAAGTAGCGCAAGAAATTATGCATATTTCAAGAACACTGTTCGAGTGTTAAAATTTTTTCCTTTTATTTTTGAAAATGAAATTTCTTAAACCTTAAATTATACAATAAAACAGTAATCCTTATCGCAACTTCAACTGAACTCTTTATGTTAAACAATTTCACTTTCCACATTTGATTTTTTGATTTTTTATTAATCGTGGATGCGCGTTTCAATTGTCATGCGATCTTCTTCAGCATGCGTGTGTACAAATGTAGCAGACTTCTCTACTATATTGCAGTTGTGATTTCGGGGAAGAAGGGGGCTAAAAAAGCAAACGGACTAATAGCAGTTTAAAATAACATTTTCAACCAATCAGAAGTTACACTCAAATCATTTGCTTACAAGAGTTTAGGGCTATAATAGGTTGGACAAAAACATTAAATAAAAGACAAATTAAAAAAAACATTTTTAACTTGTTAAAAGAGTATTATTATTATTATTATTATTATTATTATTATTATTATTATTATTATACATTATGCGTTCCGCTGGGAACAATAAAAGGATACCGTATTAACCATTACTTTTATTTGTTTTGTCATAACATAGTTAAAGATAGGCTATTGAATGCTGGTTATGATTGTTACATACAAGGTCTTTATAATTAAAGTTCCATTTTGACATGGCCATAAAAAAAAACTTCTGGACCAAAAGCTATAATACTTGGTAACATTATACAACAGGGCATGGGAAGTTCACACCCATCAAAAAAAAATTAGTTCAAAAGGTCACCACCAGCAGGAAATGGCGCTCTATGCAATATTCGTATACGAAATTAGGCACGAAGACACAGGTTAACAAGTCTGTAATCGTTACTAAAATTAGTTACATGTTGAATGTGGCCTCCACCATTTACTGAAAGCAGGTTAACCGGATTATTGCGTTCTCAACCGCAGCTCGTAGCATATCAGGATGAATGTTGCGCACCTGTCGGCGTATCGCATCTTTCAGTTCCGCCAATTTCCTAACGTTATCACCATAAACAGTGGCTTTGAGGTAACCCCAGAGCCAGAAGTCACAAGGGTTGATATCTGGTGACCGGGGTGGCCAAGAAAGGAGGAGGTTTCGGCCTATAATCCGTTCAGCTGTGAAATATGGTAAAGAGGGGGAGGCTGTGGCCTGGTGGGCTTTCACTGAACACATAATTTCAGGGAAGTTAAGCAACATCAGGCACGGCTAGTCACTGGATGGGCGACCACCAGTGAGATACGATCTTAACCCCCCCCCTCCCCTCCCGGCTGCTGCGACCATCATACAGCAGTCGTTAATCCAGGTCCATCCAGGGACCCAACTCGTCGGCCTCTGGCCATATAGTCCCTGGATGGACGTATTGGATTACAATATATAAATAAAATAAATAAATAAATAAAAAAGTAACTGTTTGACACATGTACCAATATGAGGTGGAGCCCCATCCTGCATAAAAATCGTTGTCTAAAATGCCACGTTCCTGAAGTTCTGGTATCACAAAACTTCTTAGCATCGACGCCGTCATGAGTCACAGTCCATCTCTCGACTGCTCTTCAAAAAATACGGTCCAATTATGACATTTGCTGTCATACCACACAACCAGGGCTGTGGAACGAGTTGATTTACGTTATGTTATAACGTTATGTTACGCATTTTGTTATTAGGTTTCGTTACGTTATGTTTTTTGTTACTTGATATCGTTATCATAATGTTTTAATAATAATATTTTATTTTTTTTGTATGAGGGGAGTTCATGCTTGAATGACAGTCACCTCCCTGTTATCAATGGACTCCTCCAGAACCCCAACACTCCTGATTATATATATACTTCCTACGCTTGTTTCCCGCAGCCTAAATTTTGTTATGTTT
Source organism: Rhysida immarginata (assembly GCA_023313115.1). NCBI lineage: Eukaryota > Metazoa > Arthropoda > Chilopoda > Scolopendromorpha > Scolopendridae > Rhysida > Rhysida immarginata. The sequence continues at coordinate 1,902,877 of JAHWFO010037919.1, read as the reverse complement.
CCATTATTATCCCGCTTTAAGAAATTTCGTTACGTTATACATGATACCGCTATTAATATCGTTATTTCGTTACGTTTCAGTTACGTTCCA